>CANTUT010000289.1:122500-155000 GCA_947687605.1 Reutealis trisperma
ATCTTGCCTCTCTATCTAGGCATCAAGCTACCACTATATTGAATTCTTCAGCTTGCTTCATCATTTAGGCATATAGTTGCCTCTATATCGAGCTCTTTCGCTCGTCCTTGTATTCAATTATTTAGCAGCCTTCATGTTGACTCATTGGATGCTGTCAGATTAGCTGTTCTATCTACAATATAGATGAATCACAGGCAATGGAAGAATGTATCTACTCTCTTAGCCCACTCTTCAGTAGTCTCAATCAGACTAAGGAGTGGGGGGTTTCTTATATAGATAAAAAATGACTTGCTTAGACTCAAGGACATGTACCCATAGGGGGTTTCCATTCTCTTCTATATAAAAATACTTTTCATATAACTTTCATTCATTACTTTCTCTTTAAACTCTCTCAGCTTTTCAACTTAGACGTTGGACTCTCCTGACCGAGATAGCCCCAAGGACCTCCTAACCCTTCTCTTTCTTGTGTTTACAGGTTACCAGCCGGTAGACCAATCACCTAAGCTACCAGGCAAACTATGAGCATATCAGTAGGAAATTTAGAATGTTTTGTTAATAATTATACTATCATTCCTTTACAAAATCACCATAGTTTTATGGAGTGTGATTTGTCCCTAATCCATATATAAATATATATTATTTAAAAAAAAAATTATACTATCACTACCACCCCTTCTTCTTCTTCTTATTATTATTAAAAATAAGATGAATGCAAGCATTAAACTCAATTATTGGCTTATCTACAAAAATATCAATACAACACATCACGAGAAATGTTCAATACAAGATTTCTAACCTAGTTTGATATTTTGTTTGTTAAAAAAAAATTTGGTATTCAATAATTCAAATTACAATAAAACAACAAAAAGATAACAATTTATTATCATTGCTTATAAAAATTTATTCCATTTCCCATTATTAGCAAAACTTTATTATGTAAAAAAAAAATTTATTCTATTCCTAATTTTTGTTTAAGCGCCAAGACAAAGCCATAGATCTTGGGAGGGTCAGGAAGTGATTTTGACACACTTTCCTTTCGTATACACCTTTTGACCTATGCAAATATCTTTGGGCACTCAGTTTTTATGCTAAAATTTGCACATTTCTCGAAAGAGTAGAACCGGCTGGAAATAGAACAAGTGATACAATCCACAAATCCAATGCTTTCACTACCAAAATAAAGCTTCTCTCCAAGCTCTCCTTCTAGGGTTTTCGAGCCTTCTATGAACTCCTTTGCTTCCTCTTGCTTTTCCCCTTTCTCCCTCCATAGCTTCTTCCCATTGATGTAAATCTCTTTTAAAAAATAATTAAATTTTTTCACATATAAACTGCTATTAGAGTTAAAATTATAGATATTCTCGTTAGAATATGTACTATTTAAAATCATTATTGATTAATAACTAAAAAATAATAATAAAGGGTGGTATTATAGCCAAAGCGATAATTGATAGGGTAAGAGAAAAAATAAATAAAACTTTAAGTTGACAAATTTGTCCTTTTAATTAATTAAGTTAAAATTTTCCTCTCTTTCTTCCGATAAATAAATTTTATCTTATTTATATTTAATCAATTTTAACAAACACGCAAAAAAAAAAAAAAACTGCTTTTATTTATTTATTTATTTTTTTCTCTCATGGGCTGTCAACAATTTTTTTTTTTTATTTCAAATAGACGCTTCAAATTTTTTCTTTTTCTTTTTCTTTTTTTTTTTTTTTTAATGTATCAAACTTATGAAAAATGAATTATTATTCAAAATCCAAACCATTGTCATATGGCCTTTTTCATACAAACAATATCAATTTGAAATTAAGGTAGTATAAATTTATATCCTATACTATCTCTTCAATTCAACAGTATCTGAAAAACCAATGACCTTTTATACGTAAACTGATATATATATATATATATATATATATATATATATATATATATATATATATATATATATATATATATATATATATATATATATATAGATTAGTTCATATCATTATAATATTCGATACTATATAATTTAAAAAAAAAATAAAAATTTTCAATCTCATCAAATGAATTTAAATAAATAATGATTCATCTCATCTTAATAAGTAAAAACTTGATTATAAAAGATCAAATAAATTGGATAATAAAAGATTAAAAAAATATTTTAGGAAAGAAAATTTAGTAAAAGAAAATAAAAGTAATTTTGTCTATTTAATACTTAAAAAAGGAAAGATAAATATCCATGGAAATAAATGAAAATTTTAACTCAATTTATTGAATGGACAAATTTGTCAAGTTATAGTTTGAAAATATTCATTGCTGTGGCCCTATTAATTATTTCTTTAACAATTTTGAGATGAAAGAATGATATCTTTTAAAATATATTGTTTCATAACCAAAGATATATTGTTGTAGAGTTGTAAATTATGGAATAATAAAGTCCAAAATGCATTTAACTCTAAAGGGTGCACCAGTGGTCTAGTGGTAGAATAGTACCCTGCCACGGTACAGACCCGGGTTCGATTCCCGGCTGGTGCATTTGGTGCTGTGATGAGTTCTGTGCTCCCATGTGATGATTGGGTTTATCACTACCGTCTGATTCTTCGGACGATAACTTAGCACATCTGAGCCCTCGCCCATTGTTTTTCCTACAATCATTTGCCAGAATTCTTTTTTAATTGGTGTTTAGAATTAGGAAATCATATACCAATTTTTATTTCATTAAAAAATATCACATCAGTTTGATTTTCCTTTTTCACTGTATTAAAAATCTTTTTTATACTAATTTTTGATTGATATCATATATATTTTTTTATTCTCAAAATTACCACTCTCTTTAATAATTTTTGTATTTATTTATTTTTTTCATGACAGAATTTCCAAACTTATCAATTTGTGTTTCTTACTCTTGAATTTATTGTTAATCTTTTTAATCAAGTTTATTAAAAAAAATTGTAATTCATATAATAATCATGAAATGAATATAAAAATTAGGCATAAGAGTGTTAAAAACCTTTAATTTTTTTTTTCTTTTGAGAATTCTCATGATAAAAAGAGAGGATTATAGTCAACTAGCGTGTGTTTCAAGGGTCAAAATCAACACCCAAAATTAGATTTAAACTGAAACTTGCAACTTCATGATTATAAAAATCTTTTTTTTTTTTTTTGGGTATATATTATAAGCAGTAACTTTAATACTACTACTAACTAAAAGTTAAATATTAGTGGGTTTATATTTTCAAAATAGTTTATGCCACATTAAGATAGTCATCTTTTCACTAATGATGATGTAAATCCTAAATTAATTATGTAAATCTTCATGTGGGATTATATTGAATTAGAGTGTATTCACAATTAATAACCGTAGTAGTCATTTGATATCATTTTACATCTTTTAAAAATTATACTCACTTTGTTTATAATAATAGTATATGATAATTGATCAGTCAACATTATTTTAAAATAATTAATGTTGTTAATGGTCATGATTGATAAAGATAAAATTATAAAACAAAATTACAAATCTTTAATCTGAATACCAAATATATATATATATATATATATATATATATATATATATATATATATATATATATATATATATATATATATTACTTGTAGCACTAGATAACATCACAATTGTTTTCATAATTAAAGATATATTAAGTTATTATCATATCTCATGATATAAGATATCGTTTGATAAACCATAATGACATATAACATAATGTCATCAAATTTATTTCTAATGTAAATTTTTATTAAAAATATATTATATTATATTATATTATATTTTATTATGACTTATTAAACGTAGCCTAAGTTCATACAGTCATTAATTTCTACAGTCATTAATTTCAGAACAATAAGATATAAAATGCATAGCAAGGCAAATATGACTCGAATTATAAATCAATATTAAAAAAAAAAAAAAAAAAAAGCACCAAAATTAACCATTAAAGAGCTTAGAGTGAACGTTAATCTTACCTTCTTGTCAGCATAATCAGCCCAAAATCTTGCTCTGGATCGTTGGGAGAAGAGAGATCTATCACACCATGCCTCATCAATGTACTGAACAATTTCAAGAGATTCACAAATTGGGTTCCCATTGCGAAAGAGAATAGGGATCATTTTGTGAACTGGATTCATTTCAAGAAGCAAAGGACTCTTTTCTACCATATTTTGTTCTTTGGCCTCGTGTTCAACCCCTTTCTTAGCTAAAGCAATTTTCACTCTCATTGCATAAGAACTTGACCATATATCCAATAGAATTACTTTGTCTTCCATTTTGGTGTATATATAAAGATATTTTATTAATTCTAAGTACAGAGGTTTTTATTTTTGTTGTTAATCAAGAAACTATAGCTATTTATAATTGTCGCTGAGTGCTCACTCATAAGTTTAATGCAAAGAAAATGATGTAATTGCTCAAGTTCCTTTTGTTTTTTTTTTTTTAAATTTTAATGATAAGTCTACTAATTTTCTTCTTTGACATTTGAAAAGAAGGTTATCAACAAAAAAGTTAATTTATAAGAAAGTTTGCCTTTTCACTTATTGATTATAATTCTATTATTGAGAGTAGCTATCATAAAGTAATTCTTAAATATATAAATTGACTATGAGAAATATGCTTTTAAAATTGTTGAGAAATAAATTACACATCAAATAATAATAAAATATATAAATGACTTATAAATGAGTAAGTATTGGATTTAACATAAATTAATTAGTCTTATGCAAGTGGATTTTAACATTTACTCACTTATAAGTTCACGTATGTATAATCTATAGACTTTAATATGGTATTAAAGTTTTATGTTTAAACGGATTAGATCTTGAGACCCATATTTAAGCCTCTTTTTATTGTATTGATAATGATGTCAGTTTGGACCAAAACTGAAAAAGAAGTACCAACTGGTCCATTAATAAGCAAGTGTTAATCGATCTGTTGATATTGGCCACGGGCTAAATTTGATTGCATTTGAGAGACTATATTAAAAAATGAATTTATATCGAATAATAACAAAATATATAAAGGATTTGTAAATAGGTGGATATTGGACTTAGCATAAATCAATTGATTTTGTACAAATGAATTTTAATACTTACCTATTTATAAATCCCTATATTAACGGGTCTATAAACTTTAATAAAAATCAACTACTTAATCTCTATTGATGTATGAATTAATTGAAAGATATTTCTAACTGTAGTCAAAATGGTCCCATGTGAAGAGTATAAAAATTACATCAACTTTGTTTTTGCACCATTTTTAAATGCCTATATAAATAATTAGATATAAATAAATAGAGATTAAGTTGCTACTTCTTCTGCTCATCAAGTTTATTTACTTTGGGTCCATGCTGTCTGTCGCTATAAATAATTAAATATAATTATATATAGAGATTAACTCGCTGCTGCGTGCTCCATCAAGTTCACGCTGTGTCGACTTTCAGGCTTATCCTCCTTGACCCATATTTTTAACATAGAAATAGAATATCTATTTCAAATTTCAAATATTAAGAATTTAAAATTTGAAATTTGAATAAACAATCATTTCAAATAAATTAATATTTAAAAGTTAGGTATAGAGATTTTTATTTTTATTTTATTTTGAATATAAAGTCAAATTTAACTTTAATAATTGACTGAACTGGTAATAGGGTAGATTTTTCACCATATTAAATAAGGTTCAATTTTTTGGCCAGATTATAAATAATGATTTTTTTTTCATTTGCAAATTCCTGAATTCCAACATGAATAGTTTGCATTTGATTAGATAAAAAAGATAAATTTAATCTTATACGTTAAAATTGATTCTGCTAAATAAAAAATATAAAATTAAGTCTATATTATTTTTAAATATATATTTATCAAAATAAACCCTTAAAAACTTTTGGTAATACAAAAGAAATATTTTATTCCATCTACTGCAATGAGTTAAAGAATATTTTTTTTGAATTATTGATTGAGTTTGCTTTTTTATGGGTTTTTCCCTTCTTTTTATTAAAAAAAGGTAATGTATGATTTAATTCCTGAAGTTTAAGAAAATAAATGATTTCCTTCCTTTATTTTGAAAAAGTCACTCTTTAGTTTTTTAAGTTTCATTTCGTTACAACAATTAGTCCTTCTGTTAATTTTTTTTTTAATCTTTTCTATTAAAAAATTAAAAATAAATTAAAAACAAAAAGTAAATTATATTTTATCCCAAAATACCCTCATCTACCAATCCAATCTAAACCAATTTTCCTTTTCTTTTTTCTTACCAATCCAGTTGAGGAAGGATTTCGTCATCTATTTTGTGGTTGAAATTGAAAGAAAAATAAAAAACCATAACAAATCATTTTTTTTTTCCCAAGAATGATCTAATATCATTGATGTTGAGGATAAAACATATCCAAATGTACAAGAGTTTGAAGTGAGCTAGGCAAATTACAAATCCAACTAGGGTTGTAACAAATATCTTTAGCTTTAGAAAGCAAATTAGCTACTTTGTTACCATCCTTATTAATATAATCAAAGGTACATAAACAAAATCTCCTAGCTAGCAATTTAATATTCTTAACAACAGATTTAATCTCCCACAGGATCTCCTTCTCGTGACCATTTATGCTTGAAGTAGTGACTAAGAAGTCATATTAAAAAATAATCTTATCCATACCCAAACTACTTGCCTATTTGATTGTGTCTCGCAGAGCTGCAGCTTCCGTTATTAAAGGGTAAGAGCAGAATATTGTCTTGACATTACCAACTCTAACTTTACCTTCATGATCCCTACAAATAAAAGCAATTTGAGTTGTACCATTTCTAAAGTCAAAAGAAGCATCTGATTGATTTTAAAAATAGATTCAGGAGGAGGGTGCCATCTTCTAGCTTGATTACTTGGTGCAGTAGCCATATCACCCACTATATTTGCTTTCTTTTTAGCAATTTGTGCTTCACCATTGATATGTTAATATGAAATTACATTTTATACAATCTGTTGTGGCTGCAAAAATTTTTGATTGAAGATTCGCTCATTTTGGGCCTTTCATAATGCCCAGAAAATGTGTGCCACCATGATAGTTTATCTTCTTCATCTTTGCTCTTTAATTCTTAGGTAATTTGTTTCTACTAGTTACTAAAACAAGAAATATTAAAATCAATGCACATACCTGATCTGAGTTGAATAAATTCTGATCTCACACTATGAAATGACCAAACTAGTCAAACTTACAAAACAAGGAACTGGAGTGTCTAGGCGGTTTGCCTGAGTGAACACTCCAATGCTTAAACTAGTATGTAGTCTGATGGAGAGAGAATATATCTTTTTTATATATTTTGGAAAATGTACCTTACCCCTCTTGTCTAAAGGTATTTATAATGGGGAACTTGGGGAACAAGTTTCTAAAATTTAGGCCAGTTGAGTCATGGAAGAGTGGAGGACGTGTTTCCTAAAATCTTGGGAGTGGAGGTCATGGAGATGGAGAAGTGTCCATGTATAGATTGTTCACCATGATGGATTGGGGTTCGCTAGGTGACTTAGACCTGGAACCTATAGGAGAAAGGTTCAGCCATATTTGGAAAAGAAGGGCGAGCCATAGCTCGCCTTGGGTGAGTATTTTAGGATGATCTGTATCACATGTCCCCCTACCAGTGCCAAGTATACAACACAGTGGACTGTTCGACTCTACAGTTTTGGTGGGAAGTGTTGCTTTTTAAATTTTGAAATGATGGCAGTTGCAGAGTCTCTTCCTACCAAGCTGACATATGTTGGGCATGGAAGGATCCAAAGACTTTTTGGATGCTCGCCCCATTACTAAAAATAGGATCCAACAGTTACCTGGGTCTTATTTTTGTGCTCCTCTATTGCCCAGTGCTCCCAAGAATTTTCACATTGCTAGTATCCTCTACTGTTTCTGTTCTAATCTTTGGTGATTTCTTTCATCTTTTCTGTTCAATCACAGTAAGTTTCCTTTTTCTTTTTTCTCCTACCTTCTGCTATTTTTGTTTGAGCTCTCTTCTTCCACCATGAGTGACGTTGAGGATTCCTAGAATATGTTTGTGCCTTCAACTAGTGAGGGTACTAGTGTGTCAGACAGGTCCTGAGTCCCTTCTCCAGATAAGGTATATGTATATGAGTCCGTTCCCCCTCTATGAATTGCGACTTCCTCCACCCAGTCTAATAAGGTAGAGGTAGATCACCGAAAGGGTAAATAGGTAGCCAAAAAGGCTCCCGCTGGCAAACCCAAATATAAAAAATCTAAAGTGTTTGATCCCCCAAAGAAGGGTAAGGAGACCAAACTAAGAAAGGGGGAGGGGGGGGAGGAAGGAGGGGGGGAGGGGTAGAAGGGTTTACTTGTGCATTAGCGGCGATATAACTAGAAGCTATTAGGATCAAGTTTAAAATCCCTGCCCAGTATACCCTTAGGCTTCCTAAGCTTAGAACCTTCACCAACCATCCTTTAGGGGATCAGGACAGGATGGTCTAGCAGGAGGACCTTGAGTCGGGTTTAAGGTTCCCCCTGGATGCTTTGTATTCCTCTGTACTAAGGAAGTATCATCTCCCAATGTGCCAACTGCATCCTAAGTCCTAGAAAGTACTTATGGGACTTAGGATTTTGGCGGAGAGGCAGGGCTACATTTTAAGTGGTAAAGTGGTAAGGGAGCTATATCCCTTAGTGGCAAGGAAGGGGTTCGACCACTTTAGTTTCCAAAGTGAGAGAAGGATCTTCACTTTATTGTCCTCGCTGAAGAACTGGAAGAGAAAGTTCTTCATTGTTCACCATAAAGGTGGCTGGGGCGATCTTCCGAACTCATAGGTGGACAGCCCTACCATTAGTCCTGCCAGTCAACTATTATCCTTATCTCCCCAGGAAGCAGAAATGGTTAAGTTTCGAGGAGGGTTGGGACCAATCTCAAGTTCCCAACTCCTTGAGGAATATTTTATTGTCGACCTCGCAAGGCGAGTGGTCGCGAGGCTTTTTGAGGCGAACTTGGACCTCACTGAGCCTACCTCGAGTATATTGTCCAATTAATCACTATGTTTATTAGGGTTTTGGATTGTGTCTCAATTGTGCCCTTATTATATTTGTTACTTGTTGCAGGAATGAAGTCTGTAGCTCAGCTGATGAAGGAGAAGCGGGAGAAGGCAGGGAGCTGCAGGTGAAGAAGTCATCCAGAGGATCGGTTGACCCCTAATCAGTTAAAGGAAAAGCTCCCCAAGCTTTGAAGGTTTAGGATATCATTGTATCCGAGCCTCAAGACGTACAAAAGGAGGTCGATGCTGGCGAACTGGCGAAAAGGAATGCCTCGGAGGGCTCGTCTGAGCCTGCTGTGAAGAGGGCCCGATCATCTACGGATGAACCTTTATTGTATGAACTCACGAAGTTCTATCAGGTAGTGGAGCAAAAGCATGGCACCGAGGCTTTGGTATGCAACCCTGACATCACCATTGATATGATGAAGGCGACGCTCCTTCCCACAGATGACGATCTACTGATTGGGATATTTAATGCCCAGTTAGCAGAATGGCTTATGGCCATATATTTCATGTATGTAGATCGTCTTTCTTCTCCCCTTTTACACACACACACACACACACACGCACACACGCACGCACGCACGCACGCGCGCACGCACACACGCACACGCACACGCACACGCACACGCACACGTACATGCACACGCACGCGCACACACACACAGACAGATATATATATATATATATATATATATATATATATATATATATATATATATATATATATATATATATATATATATATATATATATATATATATATATATATATATATATATATATATATATATATATATATATATATATATATATATATATCCTTCAGCTATTCATGTAGACTGCTCGGTGCATTTACGAGTTTCGCCAACGAATGAGGATCCAAAAGGAAGACATGAAGGCGAATTGGATCCACCACAAACAAGAGTTGGAAAAGAGGTTCACCGAGCAACTGGCTAAGGCGAAAGAAGGCCATAAGAAGGCTATGGCTGAAGAGAAGGTGTAGTTCACTGCTGCAGAAATGGAGCTTTGAGGTGAATTGTCTACAGCACAAGCTGAGCTACAGGGGATGAAAGAGGAGATCCGAGGCTTGAAGGAGAATAATAACAAACTTGGTGAGGAGCTTCGAAAGGAGAAAGAGGATTGGGCTGGAGATGCTAAATAAGTCACTAGCAAACTTATCGATTATCAAAATAAGGTGCTGAGCGAGGTGTGCAAGAAATATCCCAAGCTTGATTTCAATTTCATCGAGTAGATTTATCCTGATGAGGGAGATGAAGGGAATGTAGTCTCTAAATAGCCTAAGGCCTTTGGACATCAGGGTTCTTCTCCTCTTAGGACTAAGGAAGTCATACCTCCTCTTTCTGTAGCCGATTGTGGCGTTAATGTAACTGAACATAATAATCAATAAAATAATTATCATTTCTTGAACTTGGTCTCTCTTTTTATTTTTATTTTTTTATATATTGTGCCGACTTTCAATTAGTCAATTGTACCAGGGGTGACCTCTATATAGCGAACTGGCAACTTGCTTAGCAAAGGGGGTCTTAGGTGAACCAAATAGTCGCTTATCCCCTTTATTTGTAGGAGATCATAATTGAAGTCATGGTACTTTTTTAGTTAGATTAGGAGATCTACCTAGATGATTTATATCTAGGAGATTTACCTTGGGTGATCTGTATATAAGAGATCTGCCTAGGATGATCTGTATCTAAGAGATCAACCTTGAATGATTTATATCTAGGAGATCTATGTTGGATGATCTGTATTTGGGAGATTGACCCTGGATGATCTGTACTTGAGAAATCAACCCTGAATGATCTATATCTGGGAGATCTACCTTGGATGATTTGTATTTATGAGATTAACCTTGATGATCTATATTTGGCAGATTTGGTGTGTAGGCTAGCTCTTAACTTGCTTGGGATGATCCATTTAGATTGACATGTATCACATGTCCCTCCATAAGTTCTGAGTTAAAGGCTTGGAATCTAGTCTATGCTTTAACAATATTTCTTGAAGAGTTCATTTACAACGATCTTCTTTTGGGTGAACCCTTAGTTCATCATTTAAAGAGTTTATTCATAGAGATCTTCTTATGGGTGAACCTTTATTTCACCTCTAGAGAGTTCATTCATGGAGATCTTCTTTTGGGTGAACCTATAGTTCACCCTTTGGAGAGTTCATTCATGTATCTAAGGATTCTTGGGCAAATTCTTGGTTCACCTATTCCTTAGATATGTTTGTCATTGGAGAAAATGTCTAGGGAGTCTTAGGCAAACTCTTTATTCGCTTATTCCTTAGACTTAGTCATAATGATCTTCTTTTGGATGAACTCCTAGTTCACTTTCTAGGAGAGTCATTCAAGAAGATCTTCCTTCGGAAGAACCATAGTTCTCGTTTAAGTAAATTTAAAAACACCTGAAATAATAGAAATTAATTTAAATACATAAAGTTAGAAAAATGACCGATCTGTGTCACTAATAGTTGGCCTTGTAGTTGTTCAAGTTCCATTGTTACTTGAGGACGGATCCATAGGGATAGCTAGAAAAGCTCGATTGAATATCTAAAGTGGTGTTCCACACTCACTGCACCAAATGATGTGAGCTGAATAAATTTCAATCTCACTTTAAGAAATGATTAAACTAGTTGAACTTGCAAAATAAGGAACTAGAGTGTCTAGGTAATTTGCCCGAGTGAACACTCTAATGCTTAAACTAGTATGTAGTATGATGGAGAGAGAATATATCTTTTTTATATATTTTGGAAAATGTACCTTGCCCCTCTTATTTGAAAGTATTTATAGCAGGGGACTTGGGGAGCAAGTCCTTGAAATTGGAGCTAGTTAAGTCATGGGAGAGTGGAGGACGTATTTCCTAAAATCTCAATAGTGGTGGTCGTAGAGGTGGAGAAGTGTCCATGTGCAGATTGTTCGCCATGATGGATTGGGGTTCGCTAGGCAACTTAGGGCTGGAGCTTATAGGAGAAAGGTTTAGCCATATTTAGAAAAGTATGGCTTGCCTTTGGTGGGTATTTTAGGATGATCTATATCAATACCTAAAGGTGAACTAAACCAAGTAGCCCTTGCAATATTACATGAAAATAGCATATGGAGAATTGATTCATACTCTCCGCAATTAGCACATTGAGAATTAACATTGCAATTTCTCCTATATAGATTTTGTAAGATTAGCAATGCCCCTTACAACATTTCCAAAGAAATGATTTAATTTTAGGTGGCATCGATAGACTCCATATGCTTTTCCAAAAATTCCTATCATCACCATTATGATTGGAAGTTGAGGAAACCCCTCTAAAGTTGGATGACAAAAAATCTGATTGAGTTTTCCTCATCAGCAACACATCATAGCTCTTCTTTATTATATATTGTCCATTAGTACTGTGATGTGATACCAAAGTATCATGTTGATCATTAGACCTAACTAGAATAGCACATATACTCAATTTATCATCATCATTAAAATAATATTCAAGCTTTTCTTGGTGCCAAGATCTTTTCTCAACGTCTATATGAGAAGCTACCATTTGATCTTATGGATTGGATGGGGTAGGAGTTGATAATCTATAATTACTCGAAGTAGGAATCCATTTATCTTCACATATATTGATAGATCTACTATTCCCTACATTCCACCTACAATCTTTTTCAATCACCTCTCTACCTTTCATAATACTACTCCAAACCCAAGATGGTGATGACCCTCTCTTCACATTGAGGAAATCAAAAAAAGGAAAGTAAATCCCTTTCAAAACTTGAGCCATTAAAGATTGGGGGTGCGAGATCAATCTCTAACTTAGTTTTGCTAATATGGCTTCATTAAATAACTGCAACTATTTGAAACCTATACCTCCCATGAATTTTGGAATTGCCACCTCCTTCCATTTTACCCAATGGATTCCTTTATGATTAATATCCGAATTCCACCATAATCTAGCCATCAATTGCTCAATTTTTTGTATAACTGAAGCTAGGAGCTTGAAGATAGACATCAAATACAACGGAGTAGCTTGTACTATAGCTTTGAGAAACACCTCCTTACCTGCCTGAAAGCAATCTACCTTTCCAAGACTACATCAAATTTACAAATTTATCAATCATGGAATTAAAAAGATGCATTTTTGAATGACCTCACTCTGAAGGCACCCCAAGATACTTATGAATAGCTGAGGAATTATTCATCTTTAGTGCCCTTAAAATTCTCTACTTTACCTGAGGCTCAGTATTTGGAGAGAAAAAAAAAAATTTAGATTTGGAAGAGTTAATTTTTTGACTTGAAGCTTTAGCATAAACATCCACAATCTGTAGCAAATGATGTGCTTCCCTTCTTGAAGCTTCTCCAAAGACCATGGTGTCATCAGGAAAGAGAATATGAGATAACCTTGGGCAATATGGATTGATTTTAAAACCATGAATATCTCTATTCATTAATCCTTTCTTTAGTAATCTAGATAACACTTCTTAAGCTATAATGAACAAGTAAGGGGAAAGTGGATCCTTTTGTCGTAATCCATCATAGGGCTTAAAGTAAGGAGAACATACTCCATTAAGGACAATAGAGTATTGAACAGAAGTGATGCACCTCATTACCCGATTCACCCACCCCTCATCAAAGTCCATTCTCATTTACACTACTTTAATGAAATCCTAATCTAACCAATCATATGCTTTGAGCATATCAATTTTCAAAAGCATACAACCCTTCCTACTAACTTTCTTTTTTGTCATTTCATGAATAACTTTATGGGCAATAATAACATTATATTGTATTGCTCTATCCCCACAAAGGCCTTTTGAAGAGGAGATATAAAATGATGCAATAAGGAGCTAAGTCTTGAAGTAATGAGTTTAGAAATTACCTTGTATAAGAAATTTGTGCACACTATCGGTCGAAAATCAGAAATAGATAGAGGGTCTTTAACTTTTGGCACCAAAACAATTTTTGTCTTATTGATGTGCCTAGGAAGGAAACCATGAGTAAAAAATTGACACTCCATATTAAAATCATTTTTAACAATATCCCAATATTTTCAAAAAAATATACTTGAAAATCCATATGGTCTAGGTGCCTTATGAGCTCCCAATGAAAAAACAACATTATTTATTTCAGATTCATTTGGTGTAGCATAAAAAAAATCATTCATGAGAGGTTACCACTTAAAGGATAGCTTTAAGAATTAATGATGAGATGCCTCTTCCCTTCTTCCTGTATAGGATTTTGAAAAAGCCCATAGCCTCCTTTATGATATTGTTTTCTCTAGTAATCTAATGCCCTTTACTGCTTTTAAGTTGTTGGATAGTGTTTCTGTTCCTTTTTTAAAGAGTAAAAAGATGAAAAAATGGTTATTTTTACCCCTATAGTTCAGCCACCTTATTCTTGATTTCATACCTTAAAATAATTCTTCTTGCTTCTGCAATGTCCCTAGTTGTTTCACCAAAACCCTCTCCTTTTGTCTGGTTTCCTTAGTCCACTCATCTTTATGAAAAGAGCTTATCGATTCTTTTAGATTAGTGTTTTTCTTCATTGAGTTACCTATCGCATGATGTTGCCAATCCAAAATAACCTTGTCGGCATTAATGAAGCTTCCTTCCAATAGTTCTTGTATCTTGTCCATGCTTCACCTTATCCCATGTTTGATGCACTAAGAGTCTACATTCATCCCATTCCACCCAAAGGGCTTGAAAGATAAATTGCTTCCTTCTATATTTAGTAGTAATGTTATTCATAAGAGCTAAAGGCTTACGATCAAAGCCTAATAGTTCTTCATGAATAATATTTACTTGAGAAAACAATTCACACCATTCCACTTTGATACTCCTCTATCTAGCCTACTTTGGATAAGTTTACCCCCAAATTGTTTGTTGCACCATGTAAATTTATATCCTTTAAAGCCCAAATTAATCAACCAATTTTCCTGTTAAAAATTTCAAAACAACATAATTTGTCTCCATGGAATATTATTCCCACCCTACCTCTTATCTCGATTAGCATAGCAATTAAAATCTCTTATCAATAACCATGGCTCCCTTGAATCTCTATTCAAATTTGATATTCTAAGAAGACCCTTCTCCTTGTTTTCTTCCTTTGAATCACTATAGACTCTAGTAAAATGCCAGTTGGTTCCATCATTAACCTCCACATCAATAAATTTTTTTGAAAGAGTCAAAACATTAATTTTCACAAAATTAACCCACCACAATGCTAATCCACCTGAAGCACCTCTAGGTTCTATATAGATAGCTTGATCAAAGCCCCACTTATTTCAAAGTTTTTCTAAAAATTTATTTTTATGCTTAGTTTCACATAGGAAAACTATAATTCGGCTATATTTGAGCAAAAGACCTCGAGGGTTATGAATTGTCAAGGACCAGCCTATTCCTTGACAATTCTAGCTAGAAGAGTCATTGTGGCTTTGGTGGTTTACCATTCACTACCAAGGTTCTAGTAGCTAAAATATCATTGTTCGATTTACTTTGAGTCTCATCATCATCAATTTTCGTAACCACACCTTCCACTAAAGCACTAGATAGAATATTACATGAGCTGCCATTTTCATACTCCTATAGGTTACCTTTCTTATAAGAAGATTCAACTGTAGTCTATTGTGTTGCTCATTGCTTCAGCTTAAATTTGTGAATGGGCTTCACTGATTGGGTCTTTGAAATCAGTGCATTTAGGTTTAGGCCCTAAAGGGCTTTAAAATCAATATTAGTAGGCATGTTAAAAGATACAGGCCCTTCACTAACATTGGGAGGCCCTTCACCAACATTGGGCTTATGTATCTTACTTTTTTAAGCTAGGGTTTGGTCCAAATTAACCAAATTTATTTCATCAGTAGGCCCCATCTCAGTAATTTAAGTAATGGCTACTTAGGAAAACAAGATCTTATCAATAAACAACTAAATCAAATTGATCAGACCTACCATGAAATTGACATATTCAATACATAATTAGGAAATGCTTTGGCCACTGCAAATTAACAATACTCGATGGCCATTGTCACACGCTAAATCTGATGGTGCGATGGTCATAGGGCAAGGGTAAGTATTAGATTACCATACACCCGTAAAATCCAATAATATTAATAAATTGCCCAGAGCAATACAAAATCATTCTTAATACCAATTATATAATCCATTACATATTAATCAATTATTCATTTATGAAATAATTACATCAAACCTTAATTAAATAGAAAGCCCACACTGACTAGATCTATTCTTATACTATAGAGTATCTAAAATAGTAAACTTAACCATACAATAAAGCAATAAAAATATTTACATTAAAGATAGCTTCTTATGGAGGAAGGAAAAGCAAGAAGCTTAGTTTTCTCTATTCCTAATTGTCTCCTCTATTTTAGTACCTAAAAAAAAAAAAATAATGAAGAAGGATGAGCCTTTAACTTAGTGAATGAAACATACCATTACCTAGGGGGTGCATGAAGAATATATCATATAACAACATAATGGGTCGGAATAATAATATATGAGTGCCTAGAAGAAATGGCATCAAAATAGACAAAACAATGTCAATTAATCAATATCAATCAATAAAAATCAATATCGATCAATAAGGGTAGTAACTTCTCCTTTTATCAATTTATGTATGTTTGGCCGAGCATATGCCGAAAGTGTATAGTCCTCTTTAAGTAGGATACTAATAAATTAGACTCTATTAGCTAAGTCACTGGTGTATACAGCCTAATGGTTTATCCTCCATTAGTATAGTTGTTTTGTCACAATCATGATTTAAGGTTTGGTTAATGTCTCGATAGAAGTAATAATAATATATAGACCCAAGTGGTCTTTCGATAATCAATAATTAAAATGGTTTAATAGAACAAATAATGATTTAATAATCATTAACAATAAGGATTCACTGGTTGATAATAGTAACAATAATTTTCAATAACAATCAATAAGAAATATAAGACAATTTAATTCAATAAGAAATGCAATAAACAATTTATGATGGGTTACCATGTACTGATATATTTCATAACTCATCTCTCTATAGTAATTTCTCCAATATATTTAAATCACCTTATTTTGATCAATAGTTTTTGATTCACTGACCTATAAAAAAAATTCTCAATTTAATTATTACTTGTATTTTTAGATTTTTAGGATTTCTATAGATTTGTATTAATTAATTTAATAAATCTTACATTAAAATCATTAATAATCTAACTTATTACTTAATCAAATTAAACTATCACGTTCTATAATTGAAATAATCATTGGAAATGAATTCATAAACTATCATGTCTGTGTCGGTTTTTGATGAAAAGGGTATCAATGAGTTCATTTCAAAGCAAGGATTCCAGAAATGCAATCCACTCTCTATCACTTATCGAATTTAATTGAAAATATGCATATGCAATTCTAGTATCACTGGATTCCAATCAAAATTCAAGTTTATCCAAAATTAACAAATAATATACCAAATAAAAATTGGGAGGAGAAGCCCCATCGCACTAAAATCATAAAAAATGGAAGTCGAAAATGGTCAAAATTTAGGTCAAAAGTTGCTTGCCGATGATACCTTTGGCCAACACGTGCGGCAGCTATAGGCAGCAGATGGCAACAGTTTAGGTGGCATTGGAAAGATCATCAAATGCTCTTCCCATTGGCCTAGTGTGTGTCCAATTCTGATAATTGGAAGGCGGTGGTTTGGCCGGTTAAATTTTTTCTCTCTCTCCATTTCTTTCCTGGCAGACATATTAATTGGTCCTTTGGGACCAATCAGCTGCTATATATAAAAAAATATCTTCTTTCTTTTAATAATAATAATAATAATAATAATAATAATAGAGTATATGAAGATAAAGTGGCTGGCCACTTAACAATAATAATAATGATAAAAATAATTATACTAATAATTGAATAAAAATTTTTAATTAACAATAATAATTTCTAATTAACCCAAAAAATGTCATTTTTAAATTATTTCATTAAAACAATAAAATAAATAATAAATTTAATTAACCAATAAAAATATCTTTTTAATTCTTATAAATAACTAATTTTATAATAAATAATAATACTTGATTTACTATAAAACTCTTATTAAAAAAAATAATAACTTTTTTTTAAATAGTAATATTCAATAAAAGTTTTCTTAGAAAATTTTACTAAATAATTTATTTATCAATTTTAATAGTTAAATACCCTAGAATTTCAATAAATATTATAGTTAAAATTTAAGATATTACAACCGTGTGGGGATTTGTTCTAATTTTACTGGGTCAACACCAATCAAGAACAAAAACTCACCTATAATCATAAGAGCTGTGACTTGATAGCTGGGTCAATGGAACAATCGAAGGAGCTTCATGAACAACAATATTCTCTTTTATGGTTTCTAGAAGTAGTCTTTTTTCTTGTTCATTGTGGAACTATCATCTTCTTCCCTTCAATTCTTCAAGGAAAAAAAGTTTGAGAATGTATAATAACTTATATAAAACTCAAAAGCATGGAATTTGATATGGGAAATTAAATTAGCTCCTAAACTGAACTTTCCCTGAATTTGAAAATCTATAAAGTGACTTTCCAATAATTCCAAATCTTAACTTCTCTTTGCAAACCATCAATAATAAAACCAAAAAAAAAAAGACAAAAGCAAATATATATATATATATATATATATATATATATATATATATATATATATATATATATATATATATATATATATATATATATATATATATATGAACTTGGTAGGAGAAAATATGGATATGAAGATTGAATTGTTAAGATTGAAACAAGCAAAGCCAAGAGACTTGATAAGGATAAAATTTACCTAGTAGATTAGGTGAGAGGCCTACTGGCTGAGAATCTGTAAAGACAAGAGAAAGGGGGTTAGGAGCTCCCCGGGGACAATCTTGATATGGAGGCTTCGACGCCTAAGTTAGAGGCCTGAGTAGTGAATGAAAATTATATGAGAAATACCTTTATATAATAGAGAATGGGGACTCCCTTACTGGCACATGTCCTTAAGTCTAAGTAGTTCATTTTTTATTTTAATTAGAAGCCCCACTCCCTAGTCTGATCAAGACTACTGAAGAGTAAGCTAAAGGAGTAGATATATTTTTTCATTGCTTGTGATTCATTTGTACTGTTGATAGAACAATTAATCTCACAACATTTGATGAGCCAACGTGAAGGCTCCCAAATGCTTGAATGGCGAAGACGAGTGAAGGAGCTTGATATAGAGAAATCTAAATGCCTAAATATTAAGGCAAGTTGGAGAGCTTGGTATAGAGAAATATGGGTGCTTGGATGATAAGGCAAGCTAATTAGCTTAATATAATGATAGCTCAAAGCCTAAACAAAGAAGCGACCTGTATGATTGCCACATCATGGTGTGGTCTTATGGTCTTCGATGCCACATTATCATGTGGACTTATAGATTCCATATAGCTTTAAGTCTTCAGATCTTCTAGTCATTGGGTCTTCGAATCTTCAATGCCACTATATGTGAACTTATAGATTCCTAATAGTTTCAAATCTTCAAGTTGTCCAATCTTTAAGTCTTTAAACTTTGCCTCTTTCATGGGAGGACTTCAAATAATGTGCCTCTCTCATGGGAGGAGTTTGAATAATATAGCTTCTTGAGAAATGCCTTTGTTAAATTGCTTCGCAATTGAAGTCATAAATAGAAATGATATATCTTGTTTCGTTGGTAAAACATGGAGCCCACTTTACTTAAGGGATTTTATCATTAAAACTCATGAATCCCTCACTTCCTGATAGAGGTCTTCAAATAGCTTGCCTTGTTATATGTTAAATAATGATACAAGCTAAAGAGCTTGGTCCGGAGGCAACTATATGCCTAAATAATGATACGAGTTAAAGAGCTTGGTCTGAATGCAACTGGGTGCTTGAATAATGATACAAGTTAAAAAGCTTAGTCCTGAGGCAGCTATGTGTTTGAATAATGATATGAGTTGAAGAGCTCGATCTAAAGGCAGCTGGGTGGCTGAATACGATACAAGCTAAATAGCTCGGTTTGAAGGCAGTTGTATGCCTGAATAATGGTGTGCCTCGTGTGAACCCTCAAATTTGCATCCTTAAAATCTGACTATAGCTTGATACTTACTATAATTAGTGCGCTACATAAAGCCAGTACGGCGGTTCCATTAACCAGTTAGCGGGTAAGGGTCAATGGGGCAGCGCCCCATTGAAAAAAAATAAATTTCCTTAAACTTACACCTTCAGATGACCAACACTTGATTACGAACCTATAGAATTATACTGGGCCTAAATCATATCAAAAATGGATAAGAACGGACTGAAAAATGAGCTGCAACAACCCATAGGTAGGATGCAGTAACCCCCAGCTTGCTGCAGTAACTGCAGCCTCTACTGTGGTTGCTGTAGGCATTCTTGCAGCAACAAATTGGCTATCACAGTTGACTCTATCCCACACCAAAAACTATGTATTTTTAACCTTATACTCTCCCTATAAACACCTTACACCTCCTAATAATTTTCACACACAATGACATAGTTCTATACTCCCGTTAAAGCTTTCTAAATCCTATTTCTAAGCCTCCCAATCATCAAAATCCTCTTTCTAAACCTCCAAAAATCCAAAAAATAGCCCATTTCAAAACCTCTTCCATCACAAAAAAAAAAAAAAAAAAAAAACCCTATTCATAAGCTTCCTAATCATCTCAAACCTTATCTCTAAGCCTCCTCATCAAGAAAAGGTGTGATTTAAGTTTTTCCTTTTAAAAAGAATTTGTGGTACTCAAGCAAGGGTCTGATCCCAATCCCTCTAATAAGAGTTCATGCTATTCAAGAGTCTTTCTTCCAAATGGAGTGGTTGCGCTATCTCCAAGCCAACGTGAAACTTAGATCTTGTGCTAGGCTCATGCCCCATGTTCTTTGTCACCAAAAGCCTAAGATAAAAGTTCTTTTCTTTTCCTTTTCCTTTTCAATTCCAATTTTAGGATCTAAATTTGAAAAGATCTAACTTTTGTTAATTAAAATTTGATTAACAAATCCCTAAGCCCTTAAAATCAATCAAAACATGATAAGAAAGGCAATGACTTAAAAACCCCTCATTCGCAAGAAGAAAGAACTGTGTGGGGTTTAATTCCCTTTCAAAAGGATACGCAAGCATACCATCTCTAAGGCATCAACTATGCTAAAATCAATAACTTCTTCTCTCTATCACCTTCTTCACATAGTTTAGGGTCGAAATTGCTTTTCTTAAAAGAAAGTTGAAACTTTAGTCCTCTTACAATTGTTTTATTATTTTTTCCTGCTTGAATTGTTTAGATTATATTTAGGAAATATGTGCTTTTCCTAGAACTCATAAGGGCTAGAGGAAAGATCCCTTGATTTTGCTATTTTGATTTCAATAATTTTAAGTAGTTTTCCTTTATTTTTTATATTTTGTAATTTTTATTATTTAACATTTGTCATGTATTGAATGAATAATATTTGTTTTATGCATCATATTATATCTGTTCATGCATACATAAAAATTTCCTTTTTTACAAAAGCTATTTGTATTTAAGCCAAACTAATTTTTTTTTTGTATTGTTTTAACCAAAACCTAGTCCCCGAGCCCTCTTTGATCATTCAAGGACTAGTGCTTTTCCTTGAGATAAAATAGTATAATTTTGGAGTCAATCAAATAGGGTTTTTTCTTTAATTTTCCCAACTAAAATAAATAAAATTAAATTGGTGACTCCTTTTGCAAATTATAATTTATAATTTTTTAAACTCATAGCAGATTCCAATCATGATGTTTCTCCCAAAAGAGCATTTTTTATTCCCTTTAGCGGATTGGGATGGTGCTAGGGCGAGTCCTCACAGTTGGCAACTCCACTAGAGACTCCAAAAGCTTTTTCAAAATAAAAGATAAAAGTGGACTACTCTTGGTAAAACAAAAAGTTTGGCTTTTAGTACAAAATAGCTTTTCATGCATCATTACATTGAGTTCCTTATCCAAGTCACTAATTTCTTAAGAAAATAAAGGATAGAAAATAACATCAAGTGGGCAACCTTCTTTAGGTCTGCTTGCCGATAGTGAAATCATCCAATCCGCAACGTATGCTCTAATCCTTTTAGAGGTGTAACGAGTATGCAAGTACTGTTGGACTTATGCGAGACCCTTTAACTCACATATAGTTAGGTATATTATGTCTCTAGTATGACAGGTTCCCTTTCAAGCCACCCTTATCCTTTTATGTAATGACTCATAGAACCTTCCTTTAGGATTGTGTGCACCATAATATTAAACTTGGTATGTCATTATCATGAAACCTTTTTCATTCATTCATTCATACATGCATGCATAGCTTAAACCTTGTGAAGAGTTAAAAACCTATCTGAACATCTTCACATGCAAAACCCATGGTCCATCTAAACCCATGGTCAAAACCCAAAATTTATGGTTCACCTAAACCCATCTAAACCCATATCAAACTTATGGTAAAATAAACCCATCTATGGTACCCTCATCCTTATCCATAATTCTTACCCAAGCTAAACACTGACCTATCTTTCACCTTTTATAGTCATTACCCAACCTAAACATTGACCTAGTTTTCATCTTTCATAATTATTACCTAAGCTAAACACTGACCTAGCTTTCATCTTTTACAATTCTTACCCAAACTAAATACTGACCTAACTTTCATCTTTCATAATTCTTACCTAAGCTAAACATTGATCTAGCTTTATCCTTAACAATCCTTACCAAAGCTAAACACTGACTTAGCTACATTCTTATCAACAGTCCTTACCCAAACTAAATGCTCACTTTGTTTCATCCTTACCCAAACTAAATGCTGACTTTGTTTCATCTTTTACAGTACTATCCAAACTCATGGCCCATTTAAGCCCATGGTCCAGTCTAATAAAACCCACTATCCAACTATCACTAAACCTGTGGTTCACCTAGTATCCAAATCCATGGTATATCCATAACTCAATTGCAAAACCCATGGTCACTCTATCCTTAAGCCCATGGTTAATCATTCATTACAATTCTAATTACTTGAGGCTAAACTCTAACCTAGTCTTTCAAACAACTCTTTGGTTCATCAAGGCTAAAATCTAACCTAGCCACCCAAAACTAAATTTTGACCTAGCCACCCAAAGTTAAATTCTGACCTAGCTACTCAAAGTTAAATTCCTAGCTACCCAAAGATGAAATCTGGCCTAGCCACCCAAAGTTAAATTTTGACCTAGCTACTCAAAGTTAAAATCCGACCTAGCCACTTAAAGTTAAATCTTGACCTAGTTTTCAAAGCTAAAATCTAACCTAGCTCCCCTAGATAAATATTGACCTAGCTAACATCATACACCTCTACTCTCATCTTTACCCATACACCGTCAACCTAACTATAAGACACTGTCATCCATTACCATTAACCATTTTTTCCAAAGCTTGATACTAACTCAGCTCCTTTTCCATTTCCTAAGGCTTTAAGATGTCTACTGGATTCAACAAAGATATCATGGATGAGCTTTTAGTCAAGCTATTAAAACAATGAGAATAGATGTTCAAGAGAAAAACGGCCCAAGTTAAAACCTAATTGTAAGCCCAAAGGGAGGCCATACTAAATGATATCTAAGACATGCTAAGTTGAGCTAGCATAAGCCAAAACCCAAGTCTTGCGTTTCAAGATCCACTCAACCTGGACCAAAATCTGAGCATAGTTTAGGCCCATGCTTCTACTTCCTCCAGTAAGCTAACCTCTGAAACCATCCTCCTATCACCACTTCCCTCACTTAATATCCTCTAAACAAACACTCTCTCCCATCTAACACCTACTAAACAACCACAAATTACCTCCTTTTCCTATAGATCCTTCCTAAAGGAGGGAAACTATATGTAATCCTCAGCTTGAGGTCTTCCTACTCAAACTTGAAGCCATGGAAAAGTCAGTAAAAAGTCTAAAGAAGAGAGAAGGCATGGTCGATACAAGTTCATTAAGCATCTTCCCTAATGCTCGGTTACCACCAAAGTTCAAGATGCCAAATTTGCAAAGATTTAATGGTACTACTTGCCCTAAGATCCATTTAAAGATGTACGTTGGGGCAATGCATCCCCTTGGTATCAATAACGAGCTCCTTACTCAACTTTTTTAGCAAACCCTTACTGATGCTACCCTAAAATGGTTTATTAACTTGGATGACACCCAAAAACAGACTTAGGAGGACATTTGCAAGGCATTTGTTGAATAGTACTACTAAAATATTGAAGTGGACATTATAAAAAGTGATTTAGAAAGCACCAAGTAGCTTTCAAATGAGACATTCTCAGCATTCCTTACACAGTAGAGAGCCAAAGCTGCTCTGATGGTAAACAGGCCAACCAAACTACCGAGATCCCTTGTTAACACAATACCTATCCACTTTTAAAACTTTGATCACAACTGCATCCAAGGCTGAAGATCACCTTTGAAGCAAATTAAAGATTGCCATCATTGACTTAGACATTAAGGAAGAACATGAACCCAATATTGAAGAGTTTGACTCTAGCTAAACCTGACCTATCTAGAATCAGTCCAAGACCTTATTTGCAATAAATGCCTCTTTTACCCATCAACCTTTCAAGCCACCTAGTGAATCAACAAGGCAAGAAGATACTAGTCAGAGTCATTGAGATTAAAGTCAGAGTCATCATTTAAGTCAGAGTCATCTTTTTGAGTTTGACTATCAGAGTCATCTTTTTCGAGTCTATTTGTCAGAGTCATCCTATTGAGTCTGTTAAAGTCATTCTTATTGTAATAAGGAAAGATGGCATTATTTAACAAAGTTCCTTTCTTTATGTGTTTCTTTCATCCATTTTGAATGAAACAATGAATTTTTGTGCTAATAAGAAATCACATGCGAAGGGCTAAGAATTCATGAAAGTAAGGATATAACAAATGATCATTAAAGATAGCCTTCACCAAAATTATAGTTCCATAGAAAATATTCAGATTCCCCAAGCAGACATCTATGTCACTTTCTCTCTAAGTTGACACCCCTTTTTCAAAATTTGAGTATTTTGTAGGACACCAAAATTTGACATGGCATAACCCAGAATTTGACATGGCACAAGAGTACATAAGCCAAAAATATGACATAGCACAAGCACAAGCACAAGCCCAGAATCTGACATGGAACCTCTTCTCAAGGTTCACTATCATCAGAATTGCCTTTTGTTTAAAGGTAATTATAATGAGAGGGCAGTTGTGAACCCTCAAATTTGCATCCTTAGGATTCGACTATAGCTTGACATCTACTAAGATTAGTATGCTACGCATAGTCAGTACTATAGTCTTGCTAGCCGGTTAGTGGGCAGGGGTCAAGGGGGGCAGCGCCCTATTGGAAAAAAACAAATTTCCTTAAACTTAAACCTTCAGATAACAAGCACTTGATTACAAACCTATAGAATCAAACTAGGCCCAAATAAGCTAAAAAATAGATGAGAATGGGGCAAAAAATGAGCGGCGGCAACCCGTGGGCCGGATGCTGCAACTCTCAGCCGGTCATAATAACCATAGCCTTTGCTACAATTGTCGTAGGCATTCCTGTGGTAGCAAATTGGCTACTGCAGTTGGCTTTATGGTTGCCATAGTTGGCTTTGCAGCTACTGTAGTCTATGATAAGTTGCCGCAATTCATTTCTAACAGAATCCCATACCAAAAATTGTGTATTTTTAACCTTAGACTCCCCCTATAAATACCTTACACCTCCTACCAATTTTCACACACAATGAAATACTTCCATACTCCCTCTAAAGCTTTTTAAACCCTATTTCTAAGCCTCCTAATCATCAAAACTCTCTTCTAAACCTCCTAATATCCAAAAAATCCTATTTCAAAATCTCTTCCATCACATAAAACTTTATCCATAAGCTTCCTAATCACCTCAAACCCTATCTCTAAGCCTCCTCATCAAGAAAAAGTTTGATTTAAATTCTTCCTTTTAAAAGGAATTTGTGGTACTCAAACAAGGGTGTGATCCAAGTCCTTCCAAGAAGAGTTCATGCTATTCAAGAGTCTTTCTTCCAAAAGGAGTGCTCGTGTTATCCCCAAGCTAAGGTGGAACTTAGATCTGATGCCAGGCTTGTGCTCCGCGTTCTTTGTCGCTAAAGGCCTAAGGTAAATGTTCTTTCTTTTTCCTTTTCAGTTCTAATTTTAAGATCTAAATATGAAAAGATCTCATTTTTGTTAATTAAAATCTGACCTAATTAACAAATCCGTAAGCCCTTAAAATCAATCAAAATATGATAAGAAAAGCAATGACTTAAAAATCCCTCCTTCGCAAGAAGAAAGAATTGCATGGGGTTTGATTCCCATTCAAAGGGATACACAGGCATGCCATCTCTAAGGCATCAACTCTGCTAAAATCAATAACTTCTCTCTATCACCTTCTTCACATAGTTTAGAGTCAAAACTATTTTTCTTAAAAAAAAGACAAAACTTTAGTTCTCTTATAATTGTTTTAATAATTTTTCTTACTTTAGTTGTTTAGATTACATTTAGAGAATGTGTGCTTTTCGTAGAACCTATAAGAGTTAGAGGAAAGATCCCCTGATTTTGATATTTTGATTTATAATAATTTAAAGTAGTTTTCCTTTATTTTTTGCATTTTGTAATTGTTATTATTTAACATTTTTCATGTTTTGCATTAATAATATTTGTTTCATGTATCATATTATATCTGCTCATACATACATAAAAACTTCTTTTTTTACAAAAACTATTTTGTATTTAAGCCAAACTAATTTTTTTGTATTATTTTAACCAAAACCTAATCCTCGAGCCCTCTTTGGTCATTTGAAAACTAGTGCTTTTTCCTGGGATAAAATAGTATAATTTTGGAGCTAATCAAATTGGATTTTTCCTTTAATTTTTTCAACTAAAATAAACAAAATTAAAGTGGTGACTCATTTTGCAAATTATAATTTACAATTTTCTGAACTCATAGCAGGTTTTAATTGTGATATTTCTCCTAAAAGAACATTTTTTATTCTCTTTTGCGGATCAAGATGATGCTAGGGCGAGGTAAGGGAGGTCTTAAATAATTTACCTCACTTGGAGGCCTTCATGTAATATGCCTTGACAAATAAGGACTTAGAATAATAAGGTGCCTCTTTTGGAGGTCTTAATTTTTCTTTTTTTCTCTTTTTTATGTGTATTTTTCTTTTTCAGTATAATATTTTCTTTTACAGGTACATTTACATTGCAATGATATTTTTAAAAACAAAATAGCTTGTCCTCGAATGACTTCTTTTGTTTGTATTCCTCGTATAATTTTCACAGTTAAGTAGCTTCTGTGGAGGGCCTGAGAATTACTTTTATGATTGGAGTATTTAATAACTTGAATGATTATAGACTTCATACTTCTTAGCTTTATAGTAGCTTCTTCCCCCTTTTAAAGAAGGAACTATTCCATTTAGATCCTTTTATTTCTAAGATGAAGCTCTTTCATGAAATGTTCTAATGAAGATCTTTTGTACCCATTATTGTAGGTCTTGTATGTGCCTATTACTATGAGTCTTTTTATGCTCATTTCAAAGAGAGCTTCGACCTCGTCTTGATGAGGGCTTCAGCCATGCTTTGGCAAGGGCTTTGATGTTCACCTTGGCAAAGAATGTACCTCACCTTGATGAGGATTTTGGGCGCCCTCTTGCAAGGGACTTAATACTTCACCATGGTGAAGGCTTTTGGCCTCACCTTGATGAGGGCTTTGGCTTCTCGTTGGTGAAGAATGTACCTCACCTTGATGAGGAGTTTGAGTGCCCTTTTGCAGGGGATTTAATGCTTCACTTTGGTGAAGACTTTTGGCCTCATCTTGACGAGGGTTTTGGCTTCGCCTTAGCAAAGAATGTACCTTACCTTGTGTGAGGCCTCGCCCGAGCACCGGTCCGATCTGCCGAGGGATCGAAATGCTCTTCGGGAGAAACTCCACGATTGGAACTCGCTGTGAGTTCAAAAAATTGATTTGTGTGATTTGAAAGTTGAAAAGTGAGTCGCCACTTTAATTTATTTATTTTAATTGGGAAAATTAAAGAAAACCCAACATGATTGACTCCAAAATTTGTTTTATCCCAATGGAAAAGTGCACCAATCCGCAAGTGACCAAGGAGGACTCGGGATTCAGGTTTTGGTAATTACACAATTAAGAAAATGTTATTTTCTTTAGTCTAGCTAAAAATGCAAAATAACTCTTGAAAAAATGAATTTTTGTGTATGCATGAACAGAAATATAATGATGAATGAACAGATATATGATGTGATGGAATGACAATAATAAATAAATAGGCAAGATAAATCCTACTTAATTATTACAATATCAAAACAAATGAAATAAAGGGGATCTTTCTTCTAGCCCTTATGGATACTAGGAAAAGCACACATTCCCCAAAATAAACTAAAATAAAATCACAAACAAAAGATTAATACAAATAAATTAAAATAGAAGGACTAAATATTGATAAAAAGATTTTTGGAGTTGATGCCCTTCAGATTGGCAACCTACATATCCTATTGAATAGGAATCAAACCCCACGCAGTTCTCCCTTCTTGCGAAGGAGGAGTTTTAGAAATGTGTTGATTTGCTTATTAACTTAATTCTGATTCTTAAATTAATAAGTTTTTAGATCTTTTCAGTTTTAGAACAAAAGAGAATTCTAGATCTGAATTTAAAATTTTAAAATAGGAAAGGGATTATACCTTTACTTTTCTCGGCTTTCGAACAAACGGAACTAGTTTTGCTCCGGATCTCAACTCCACCTTGAATGCAAAGGAAGTTTGGAATCTGGATCTAGAAACAGCAAATGTGTGAGTATAGGAACGAAAATATGCTTTGAAATATGCCTCGATTGCTTTGAAATGCTCTAGAATGCTTTAGAATTCATTGGAAATCGTGCCAAATGAGGCTGGAGGAAGCTCCTATTTATAGAGCTGCCAAAAGGGGGTCCGGCGGTATGGACAGCGACGTCGGCGGCATGGGCGGCACGGCAGGAGTGCCGCTTGATCGCTGGCCTCAACTTGGTGCCGTGCACGGTGGCACGGCAGGAACATTGGCGGCATGAAATGCCTGTCGCCTTCTGGGCGGCACGAAATGCGTGCCGCCAACGTGCCTCCCAGACGACAGCGCACCACTTCGTGCGGTTTGACCTGTTTTCGTCCGTTTCGGGTCCGTTTCAGTTCCGATTCGAGCTTGGTTTGAGGGTATGTGTAGCGCCCTATTCCTAGTAGGTGTTAAGCTGCAGCCGAATCAAGAAGTGCAAATTTGAGGGTTCACACCTTGATGAGGATTTTGGCATCACTTTTATGAGGGCTTTTGCCTTGCCTTGGCAAGAGCTTTTGATACATGTTGTGTGTATATTTATCTTATCATATGGTATCCAAAGACAACTCTGAACGCCTATAGATAACATATATAATAAACTTCTTCTTTGTCTGGTAGTTTTTTAGTAGCACTGATAATAAATAAAAAAAATAAATTGCATGTCTTGAGTTGATAAATAGCATGCTTTTTTTTTAATTTAAATAATGTATGCTATGCTCATGACACGTATAACTCCCTCCTTTGAAGAGGGTTGAGACGAAAATATTCATTTTTATGCATCAAGTTTTCACATAAATGACATTTAAAATACATAATTAAAGATGTATTATGCTTAAAAATTATTATGTATTATCATAATTAATAATGCCAAATTAAATTTAAGGCATAATAAATTGAGGAAAACATATCGGAACTAGTGTGCTTGAAATGATTTTAGGTCCATTATTTGACCATTTGTTGATTTAAAATAAATTAGTCCACATCATATGTTGGACTTTAGCTATGAAAAAGTCCACTGTTTTAAAAAATAATTTTGTAGTCATCCAAGCCTAAAGGGTTAGCTTAATAAAAACGGGCTAACCATACTTTGAAAGCTCTTAAAATTTTAGTTGGGCTCTTTTCCAACTAAGTGGGCTTGATTAAATGAAAATTAGCCTCTTATATGTATGAGTTAAAAAGCAAGTGTATGTAGCAATTCACGTGGTAATGGGCAGGTGTCACAAATATTATAAGGATAGCAACACCCAGAATAGCTCAAACTACTATGACACGCAATTGCTCCTTGGCTAAAAATTTCTCACCTCTTTAACTGCGGAATGACTGCAAGCTTCGCCGATGAGGCTTTATTTAATTGATGTATATCAAATTGTAGTTGAGAACGAGATTATCTCAGTGGTATTGATATTATTGGTAGCCGATGTCAGAGTTGGCCGAATAAATGCATCAGAAGCTCTCGACCGGCAATGATTTTAAATGGAAGGTGCAGCGATTTCCGGCAACGGTTGATGTCGAGTTTGATGGTGTTGGACTCATTTCCATTCAGGCTGTTTATTGGTGGTGGAGGTGTCGATTCTTGGCTGCCGGAGGTGCAGGAATGTTGATGGCAGCCACGTTTCTCTCTCTTCGCCTTTTTTTTTTTTTATCTTTGTTGATCTTTGCTGATAAATTGTTGATGATGAAGGTTTACTCCAATCTTGATTTTGATTGATTTCTCAAGTATTCACAGATTGTGAATCCATGATATTAGTTTATATATACTGTATAGAAAAATTTCTTTTCATATTTGTTGATTTGCTTTTTTGATGATCTGTAATATGAATTTGGTAATGGAAATGGTTGTTTTTGTTGAGTGATGACTGGAAAAGTTGAATTCAGTGGCAGTAAATCGACTTTTTTGTGCCGTAGACGGCATCAACTTGATAAGAATAAAATTTACTTCATAGTTTAGGTGAGAGGCTTACTGGCCCAGAATGTATAAATATGAGAGAAAGGGAGTTAGGGGCTCCTCGGGCATTGTTTCGTTGGGGAGTCTATGACACTTAAGAGAGCTGAGAGGGTAATAAAAATTATATGAAAAATATCTTTATATAAGAAAAAATGAAGATTTCTCAATAAATATGTGTCCTTGAGTTCAAGTACTTTATTTTTTGTTCTTATCAAAAACAATATAAAGAGAGGAATAAAAAGTAATTCTTTTATAGAGAGAAAAGATTAATGCTTATTTGTTTGGTTTGATTTTTTTAATTTATTCTTTTGGATAGATCAATTAATGCTTGGGTAAGTATTATAATGGAATTGATGATGGATTGATCAATAATGGGTATGAAAATTGAATGTTGAGTTGGGTATGAAAATTGATTTAATGGGAAAAAATATGGAAAAAGGATTTTAATTTTATATTGTGGTTGAAAAAGAAAATTCAATTACAGCTGAAGAATATTTTAGATTTTTCATGAATTTTTAATGGAAAAAATAACAAAAGGTCAGTATAACTGAATCAAACATAAAAAATTAAAGAGTTACTTTTCAAACTGCAAGGATGAAGTTGTTAATTTTACTAAATTATAGAGACTAAATAATACTTTACCTTAAAAAAGGATTTTTTTTTCTTGGATGAATTTTCGTAATGATAATTAATGTCCCCTTTCTTGGTTGAATTTGGATAATTATCGTGATTATCATAAACCATAAAAATACTAAGATGGAATTACATTGGTCTTGCAAGTGCTTGCATTATAATTTATTATAAGATTAAGTTCATATGGATCTTACCGAACTTTGGTGGATATATTTATGAATTTAACTATAAATTAGAGGTGACCATTGTTTTGGTTCAGGGAAAAGGGAAGCGGAATCGGGATAAACTTAAGATAGGCTAGTTCTGATTTTGAATCTATTTCAATTTTGTTTCAACCGTTTATATATCTATCTATTTATATTAGAGGTGGCAAATCTCACCTCGAATTGATGGTACAACCTAAATTTATCTACCAAATTTGACCTATAATCCGTTTAAAATAGCATAGACGAGAGTGAACTCAATAAAGATAATGGATCTTTCCTTCTTGGATGAATATGGGGTAGGAATATTGCGCATGAGGTGGATTCTTACAAGATGCAAGGAAAAGGGTCATACTCCAACTCCAATAGTGTGATGGCCTTTGGACATATGTATATATATATATGTATATATATGTATACATATGCCTATATGTACACACACACATATATATATATATGCATATACATATACATATATACATACTTATACATATAGAGATACATATATATATATATATATGTGTGTGTGTGTGTGTGTGTGTGTAAGTATATGTATATATATATGTATATGTATATGTATATCTATATGCATATGTATGTATATATGTATATGTATATGCATATATATATATATATATGTATATGAATATATATATATATATATATATATATATATATATATATATATATATATATATATATATATATATATATATATATATATATATATATATATATATATATATATATATATATCTGTGTGTGTGTATGTATGTCTATATATATATATGTGTGTGTGTGTGTGCGCGCGCGCGTGCGTATGTATGAATATATATATATATATATATATATATATATATATATATATATATATATAT
>CANTUT010000289.1:165000-302500 GCA_947687605.1 Reutealis trisperma
GCATGAGAATGGCATAATGAGTGCATGAAAAATTAAAGAGTGAGTAAAATAAAACATTCATATATTAAGGAGAGTGTTCCCTTTAGTCTTTATGGATTCTAGGGGAGCACATAATCACTCCTCAATTCCAAAATAATTAAACTTAATTACATAAAAAAAAAATAATGGGATGCCTTCTCTAGCCCTTATGGATTATAAGAAGGCTACAAATTTCCTTACAAAATATATAAATAATTATATTTAAAAATTAAACGGAAAAGCAAATAGTTTAGGATTTGGATTAGCTGTTTGGATTTAGACGTGCTTACATACACTATTGAATGGAGATCAAAATCCACATAATTCATTCCATGATTAATTGAAGGGTTTAGGAGTTGATTAGATTGATTTGATTTGGGGGTTGGATAGATGAGGAAAATGTATTATACCTTTGAGTGGGTTAGGAGTAGAGTTTTGTCGGACTAAAGTTCCGTTTTATTGATATTAGAGGATTGGATTGATTAAGGGATCAATTTATTAATTAATGTGATTAAAAGGGTGGATTAATTAATTAAAAGGATTAATTAATTAACTAAAATGATTAATAAATTAATTAGTTAAATGATTAATTTAAAAAAAAAGATTAGTTAATTAAAATGATTAATTAACTTAAGTTAAAGTGAGGCAATTAATTAATTAAAATAATTAATTAATAAATTTAAGGAGATTGATTGGAGGAAGAAGAAGAGAGGAGTTAGAGGATAGCTATGAATTCCAATTCAAGGTGTATGGAAAATAGAGTAGATGGAGAGGTATTTATAAGCTAATGGAGTGGGGTAAAAAGACCAAAAAGGTCTAAAAAGAGGGGCATTTTTGGAATTTTAGCTGAAAGGGGGGACCACTGCAAATCCTCTCTGACCCTAGTGTGGATCTGTGCAAGGTTTGCACTAATCAGTGCTAGGTGTGAGTGGCAGCTACATGACCAAGTGCGGATTCGTGCTCGCCTCTATGTGGCAAGATAGCTATCAACGTCCTTTTTTTTTATTTTTTTATTTTCAAGGTTCTAGAGTCAGTTTTCAAGATTCTTAGGTTAGTTTTTGGAATTTTGAAATTCCATAAATTTATTGGTTAGCATCGACACATCCGAAATTAATTTTAGAACAATTTGATAGTCAGTTTGGAGAGAAATCTCATAAGTTTTGAAAAAAGGTTGTTTGTTATAAAAGGTCTGTTCAAGGTCGGAGAAGTTTCATCACAGGCATTATTGTTAATTGTATTTAAATTTTTAAAAATAAAATTTATTATTTTAGTCATGCCTCAAAGACAATTTTTTACCGTCGTGACTATTAGTGACATTGAATTATCATCGCTATGTTGTCGCTTTCTTAATCATTTCCCATTTAGTTGCTCACACAGTGATAAAATATTAACTTTTTGTGATGTAAAAATTGTGTCATTATATAGTGATGATGTGTATGTCATCACTACTTAGCGATGTATCATCACTAATTCCATTTAACGATTAGTTGTTTAGCGATGTAAGAGTTGTGTTGCTAAGGCATCGCTATATGTGCTTAGCAATGCAATCATCAAGTTTAATGATGCTATTTTGGCATCACTATTGTTGAATAATCTTGTAGTGCATACTAATATAGTTTACAAATCTTATCAGTAGGGTCACAGATGCATTGGTCTAATGGATTTTTCTTCATAAATAAGAGCATTCTATCATAATGTGGTTTATGGTTAGGTTATATTTTTGTAGGAAAAATGGCAATCTATTAGTTTAATTGGTTGTTCAATAACAATCAAGGCAATTATAAACAATATTTGGTTCAATAGAATGGTTCATTAATAATAAAACAATAAGGCTTTATAATAATTATGGTTTCAATGCTATGTTCTAATAATCAATGGCAATAATAATATCAATAACAATAATAGGTCATAATTTCAATGAATATGGCAATAACAATGAGAAAATGATGATCACAATGCAATATAGGTCATTTAGAATAAATAGATCAATAGAAATACCAAATAAAGCATTTCACAACTTGCATACATTCCATAACTTACCTCACTTTGCTATAATTCACCAATCAAACTCAAATCATCTTAACATTACTCAAAGCTCCTCAATTCCTTTGGCTCACCGAAACCTACACATGAATTCTCAAATCAATCATCAATTATGCTCTAATAAACTCTAGCCACTTAACTTGTTTTCTCAAACCAACTATGGATTATTAATTCTTATATCTTAGTAACAATTATAACTTATAACCAATGGTAATTAGACTTAGTCTCTTACACTTTGAGTATATTTGAGTTAATCTAATATCTCTTTCTAACAATGACTATGCTATAGAAATTATCCATAGAACTCATATCTTGCATCAACTATGCCATTTACAGTATCAAGATAACTTGTTTCTTAAGATCTAACTTTAATAAAAAAAAACTTAATGAAAATCAAAGGATGATAGGCTTACGCCAAATATTCCTTTAGCTTCTAACCAATATTCTCTTAAGGTACGGAAGAAGGAAGTTTCTTCACTTAAATCTATAAATCTCTCTCTCTTGAAATCTTATACTTAACTTATTGAAGGAGAAGAAATTTTGAATGAAAATGGTAAATTTTTAGATTTAGAGCAATATATAGGTTAGAAATGTCTAGAGAATTCTTAGAATTTAAAGAAATGAGAAAAAAGGTTAAAAGCTTAGTTGCATCGACTTAGGCAAACACACTCTTAGCCGTAAACATCTCTCTAGGCATGGAGGCTTCTATTTCTATTTATAAAATTGGCAAAACAATGACATAGATGTATCAAAGAAAGTAATATGGGTGTGTCATAGCTCTCTTAGACTTGACATAGGCATGTCACGTGTCACGCTAGTGATATGGGTGCGTGACTTCAATGGCATGGCCATGTGCATAGCCACCCACTTCTAACCTTGTCAAACCATTTCCAACCTTTCTTAAGCCAACTTCTAACTACAATAACCATTTAAGTCCTTATCATAAGCATCTATCAATTAAAATCATCACAAATCATAGCTCAAACATTACATAACACTTAGGAACAATCAATCTTAGAAAGAAAATATCCATTAACATGCTAGTCAAACAAGGTAACATAACATTAACTATAGGCATTCTTACGAATCATACTACTCTTAAAACATTTAGAGGCTTAACTGCTTATGCGTAGTTATGTTAAACTATTTAGCATACAATATATCCATGTAATTCATACGCTAGCCAAGCAACTCATAAAACAAAAGTCTAGGATTCTTAAGGCATATCAAATGAACTAAAAAATACTTTGGGTATTACAAAAAGGCATTAGAGGGCCAACCTTGGAGACTTAGCGAGAACCTTTTAATAAAGCAAGTGATAGTAGGGTCTATAATGGTAAACGTATGCTAATTTGATGTGTGTTAAAAATGGGGCATGATTTAAGGGTTTTGAAAATGTGAGGTATTTAATTGAGTTTTCGAAAATAAAAGGTATTGATGTGCTCCACAGGGCAAATATGAGGGGTATATTTGAACCCTTTTTCCTTTATATTTTAATCAATATTTGATGTTACTCGGAGAGAGAAAAAGTTTAAATGAGCAATTTTAACAATGGCTACAATTACAGATAACTTTAGAAGTTTTAGATATAATAATCTATTTTCAAAAGATAGGGTGTGAGGCCTCACCCGAGCACCGGCCCGGTCTGCTAGAGGGAATTGGAATGCTCATTCGGATTTAGACTCACGATGAAACCCTCGGGTTCGGATTTGGTTGATATTGAAAATGATTTTAGGAGTCGCCACCTTAATTTTATTTAGTTGGAAAAATATTAAGGAAAAACCCAAATTAACTCTAATTTATTAAATTTTACTTTAATTTGTCTATGGGTAAAATCACTAGCCTTGAACTAGGTGGAGTTCAAGGACTAGGTTTTTGGTTTTAAATAATCTAAACTTGACTCTTAAGTTTAATTTGACTTGAAAATTGGATTTTATAAATGACATTTATAAGATGATATTAAAGAAAATGCATGAATATGGCATAACATGAATGCATAGTGAAAATAAAACATCAGCAAATTAATTAAAGAAAGAGAAAGGGGATTGATTGAGATTTGGATTTGAGGTTTAGATTTAGATTCCAAATGTGTCTACATACCCTATTGAATGGGGATCAAAACCCATGTAGTTCGTTTCACGATTAAGTGTAGGGGTTTAGGAGTTGATAAGATTGATTTTGGTTTAGTTGTTTTGAGAGTGAGGGAAAAAGGCTGATACCTTGACTTTTGGTGGGCAGAGGATTTTACCAGACTGAAATTCCATTTTATCGGGACCAAGTGATTGGATGAATTAGAAGATTAATTAATTAATTAAAATGATTAATTAACTAATTAATATGATGAAAAAGATGGATGGATTAATTAATTAAAAAGATTAATTAATTAATTTGGATGAAAAGTGGATTGAGAAAAAGGATTAATTTAATTTTGGAAAAACGAATGATTTTTCAAAAAAGAGTGATTAATTAATTAATTAAAAAGTTTAATTAATTAATTGAGTGATTAATTAAAAAAAAGAGTTTTAGTTAATTAAATAGATTAATTAACTTGGTTAGGATGAGGTAATTAATTAATTAAAAAGATTAATTAATTAATTAGAGAGTGGTTAGAGAGAGAATAAGAGAGGAATTAGTAGATAATCAGTATTAATTCAAGAGATGTCTTGAAATGAAGGATGAAGGGGAGTATTTATGGGAAAAGTGGGTGAGAGTAGTTTAGGTAATGAAAATGTGAAAAGACCATGAGGGGTAGGGTTAGAAATAGTTAAAAAATTTGATTGAAAGAGATAAAAATGTCATTTTCTACGCAGGTGGGGCCTATAGGGGGTTAGAAATTTGCAGAATGTGGTATAGTACTGCATCAGACTTATGCGGCATGCCGCAATCAAGGCGTGCGGCGTCGCAGAGGTCTGACACTGCGCTGCACTCCTATTTTGCAACTGCCACGTGTCTCCCTAGCACCTTTTTTTAGAATTTTTTTTTCTTTCTAGAGATTGTTTGTTGATATAGAGTTTGGAAAATTTGGATATCTGATGGCAGTGTAATTGAAGGCTAAAAAAATTTTCTTTCAGGAGCGCTGCCCTTGAACTCTCCGCCCGCTAACTGATTAGCGGGACCACCATAATGGCTCCACGCAGCGCATTACACTCAGCAAGTGCTGAGGCTATGGTTAGATGATGAGGGTATAAAATTGAGAGTTCACATAGGGCAGAATCATAAACAAATGAAAAAGTTCAAGATATTTGCCAATAGGTCTTTTTCATTTATCTCTTTTTTATTAAATTCATATATTTAACACATTTTATTAATTTTTTCTAAAAGACAATTTCCTTTTTATTTTACTGTTACACTTTGACAAAATCTTTTTTGTTTCTCATGTGTTTAATTTTAACAATATCAATAATAAAGTAAAAGTCATGTATTGGGGAAATCAACAAAATATTTTGCCACTGGACTAATATTTTAGTAATCGAATATTTGACTTATAATACATAAGTTTAGAAAGTTAAATTATAGTAATCTCCTCCCTTTTAAGTATTTTTGATATATGAAAAAAAAAACATACTATCGTACTTAGGTGGTAAAAAGAAACGGTGATCCTATGTAACATTTTCCTTTTAAATGAGAGTCATAATTTCAAAACTTGTCAATTTGTGATTCCCATTATTAGATTTATTGTTAATTCTTTTTTTTTTTTTTTTTAATCTAGTTCATAAAAAAATTTAGTAATTTTTCTTAAAAAATTCTAAGGTGTTAATTGTTAGGGACAACTGTATAAGAGAATGCTAGATGGGATCCTTCTAAGGTGTTAATAAAGGAAGAGGCTAAGATCATTATAAAAAGGATTCATGTTGGGGTTTGTGGACATATTAACATGGGAGAATTTTAGCGAAGAAAATCCTCTGACAGGGCTACTTCTATATGACAATGGAAAATGATATGTCAAAAAGGTAAAGAAATGCTATGGATGTCACTAAGCCATCTTCCACCAATATATTTTTAGAGTTTAACCTCATCATGACCTTTCTTAGCATAGGATATTGATATTATCAGAAAGATATGACCCCCAGCTACCAATGGTCACAAGTACATTGTGGTGGCCGTAGGCTATTTCTCAAGATGGTGTGAGGCCTCACCCGAATGTCCCTCCCTCGCTGGAGATGTCTTAAGGAAAGACGAGTGATTTTTAAGGAAGTTATGGAATGAACTTCGGTGCTCACGATTGAAACGACTATCATTCAAAAAATTGATTTGTGATTTTGAAAAGTAATTTAGGTAGTCGTCACCTTAATTTATTTTTAAAATTAGAAAATTAAAAAAAAAACTCATTTATGACTCCAATTTATTAATGTTAATTAATTTACCTAATGATAAAATCACTAACCTCAAATAAAGTTGAGTTCGAGGACTATGTTTTCAGTTTTGAATAATCTTATTTGACTCTTAAGTTTAATTTGACTTTGAAAATTAATTTCATGGATGATAAGTATTAAATGACAATCATAAGCATAATATGAATGCATAGGAAAATTAAAAAGCAATTAAGTAAAATATCAAATTAAGGAGAGTGTTCTCTCTAGTTCTTATAAATTCTAGGAGAATCACATAATCGCTCATTAATTCTAAAACAACTAAATTAACTGAATACACTAATTACATTAGAAAATATAAGGGGAAAGAAGATTGATTGGGATTTGGATTTAAATTTCAAACTTGTCTACGTACCCTATTAGATGGTGATCAAAACTCATGTAATTCATTTCACAATTAAATGGAGGAGTTTAAGGATCGATTAGATTAATTTTGGTTTAGAGTTGGATTAATGAGGAAAATGTTGTACTTTTGCTCGACTTGGATAGAAGGTTTTATCGGACCGAAATTTCATTTTATCGATGCTAGAGGATTGGACTGATTGATGATTAATTAATTAACTAAAATGACTAATTAACTAATTAATGTGATGAAATGGATGGATTGATTAATTAATTAAAATGATTAATTAATTAACTTGGATGAAGGGTGGATTAATTAAAAAAAAGTTTAATTTGATTTTGAAAAAATTCATTAATTAATTAATTAAAAAGATTAATTAATTAATTGAGTGATAAATTTTAATTAAAAAAAGATAATTAATTAATTAAAAAGATTAATTAGCTTGAGTTAGGATAGAGTAATTAATTAATTAAAATGATTAATTAATTAATTAAAGAGAGTGGTTGTAGGGAGAAGAAGAAGGAAATTAGTAGATAGCCATCATACTAATTCAAAGTATGAAGAAATGAGAGGATTTGGAGGGCTATTTATAGGAAAATGGGAGGTAAGAGTAATCTGGGATGTGGAAGAGTAAACAACCAAAAGGGTATGGGTAAAAAAATGGCTAAAAATTACATTAGGGGAAATGAGATTGATTGATATTTGGATTTGCAGTTTGGATTTATATTTTGAACTTGTCTACATACCCCATTGAATGGTGATAAAACCTATGTAGTTCATTCTACGAGTAAGTGGAGGGGTTTAGGAATTGATCAAATTAATTTTGTTTTTTTAGTTGGATTGATGAGAAAAAGGTTGTACCTTTGCTAGAGTTGGGCAGATGGTTTTATCAGACCAAAATTCTGTTTTATCAATTTCAAAGGATTAAATTGATTGATGATTAATTAATTAACTAATTAATTTGATGAAATGGATGGATGAATTAATTACTTAAAATGATTAATTAATTAATTTGGATGAAGGGTGGATTAACTAAAAAAAAGATTAATTAATTAATTAATTTTAATTTAAAAAAAGATGATTAGTTAATTAAAAAGATTAATTAACTTGAGTTAGGATGGAGTAATTAATTAATTAAAATGATTAATTAATTAATTAAAGAGAGTGGTTGAAGGGATAAGAAGAAGAAAATTAGTATATAGTCATCATACTAATTTAATGTGTGAAGAAATGAGAGGATTTGGAGGGCTATTTATAGGAAAATAGGGGATAACATTTTAATTTTCTCATTACACTCATACCATGCGTATGCATTAATCATGATGTTATAATTGTCATATAACATTCGTCATCTATGAAATTAATTTTTAAGTCAAATTAAATTTAAGAGCCAAATTTATATTATTTAAAACTAAGAACCTAGTCATCGAACTCAACCTGATTTGAAAACTAGTGATTTTTATCATTGGGTAAATTAATTATAAAGTTAATAAATTGGAGTTAATTTGGGTTTTTTTTTCTTCCAACTAAATAAAATTAAGGTGGCGACTCCTAAAAACATTTTCAAAATGAACCAAATATGAACTTGAGGGTTCATCGTGAGTCTAAATCTAAATGAGCATCCTGATTCTCTCCTACGGACAGGGCTGGTGCTCGGGTGAGACCTCACATCACGCTATGGGGGTATTGAACCACGGTCAAGTCAGCAACTGGAGCAACTCCGTATTCTTTGGTTCATGGTATAGAGGCAGTGTTGCCCATAGAAGTGGAAGTTCAATCCGTAAAAGAATTCTTGAGAGCCAATGGGTTGAAAATCATTAGTTGGAATTGCCCTTGCTAGGTTGGAAAAAGGATGCATACCTTTTTGAAGATTAGCTTTACAAGAGGAGGTTGGTCAAACATTTCAACAAGAAGTTTCATCCCAATTTGTTCAAAGCTGGTGACCTCATTCTAAAGCATGTAAAGATCTTTTTGAAGGATCCTGGAGGAAAATTTAGACCCAATTAGGAAGGTCTTTAGTAAAGAAAATGTTCTCCAAGGGAGCTGTCATTCTATCTTACCTGGAGGGCAACAACTTCAATGAACCAATCAATCTAGATTGTCTCAAGAGATTTTAGGTTTGAGCAGAGTAAAAGTGAGCAAGATAGAAAGTATCGTTAGAGTTTGAAAACCTCATGTGGTTAAGAGGCAATTCTACTCAACAATAAGAAAAAAATAACAAAAATAAGAGACTAAATAAATAGCCAAAGAAAATAAAAGAGAGACTAATTAAGAAAAAATCCTCTTTGGACTGCTTAGGCAAAAGGAGAGGTTGATAGTTCTAATGTAACTCAAACAAAATGGTTTGCTTTTATTAAATGATGTAAATTTGTGTCTTGGTAAAGTAAATTTGCATTTATTCATCTCATTCTAATATTTATTAACATTTGGAAATATTCAAAAATAAGTAAAGTAAAATTACAACTTGTATTAATAAAAATCATGTTCTTGGCCTTTACTGATGGTCATCGTCCTTAAAATCTCTTCGTCCCTTCTGCTTTCTTCGGAAAGTGTTGTCTGATCAATATGGCTCTTTGAATGGGATCTTTTTCTTTATCATGGACAGCAACCCATCCTTTGTATTCTTCCAAAGGTGTGAGGTCTTCATTCAAGTTGGCAATGTACTCAATGGTCCTGCGGGGTCGGCTTTGTTTAAAATGCTCCAAAAATGCCTATGAAAGGCGACTAGGTTGGAAATCAGCAATTTCTAAATCAGCAATTTCTAAAATATCTTATCGATGACCATATTATCTCATAATCTCAGAGGTGAACAAAATGTAGATTGGCGAAATCCACATAGAGGAACGTTCCTGATATAGGTGTGCAAAGTGACAGAACGGATCCTCTAGTAAGGACACATCTACCTCATATAACTGTCTACAGCAGTCCTGAATTACTCTTTCCAATCATGCACAGAATCTTTGGACTTGGTTATGATTCATCAGGTATAATGCTTCGGTCCTTATCGAGTGATCAAGTGATCAAGAGGTGGAGTTACCTCCCTAGCTTCTCTAAAAGCCAAATCTGCCAAGACTTTGGGTTAGAAGAAGAATTGGCAAAAAGGCTCAAAAAGAGTTAAAAGGGGGAAAAAAAATCATGCATACATGTAGTAGCAAAAATTTCCTTGTAAAAATCTTTGTATCATGCCAATCGTCTAGCTCCATTATGGTCTCCAAAAGAATTAAGGGAACTGGTGTCCTTCCGGCCTTCATTTGTGTGACTACAGAAAGCAAATGGGCATCTCCTATTCCCGGCCATAAGATGAGTAGAAAGTTGGCTGAAAGGCAAAATCAGAGATTATTTCACCAATCAGGATGATTTGGCTTAAGACAAGGAATCAAATCCAGCATTTTGTTAATCAGGAAGAAGCCTGGTGTATATAAGAGCAAGTCTGCGGGGAACATCCTAAGAACAGTTTTAGCATCATCAGGCATTGAAATTCAAGGGTGGGCACAACAAGAATATCTGTAATAGCTTGTTTTTTGTCTAAAATGGAGTTAAACTCCTCGTTGAGGGCATAAATCTCTTTTTTGTAAAAGGGGAACACGAGTTTCCAGAACCCAATAAGATATAACAAAGGTTGGGAAGAGTAGAAACCTTTTGCAATTACAACAACCCTTACGATCTAGAAAGGAGCTAGGTGATCCCAATCTTGAGGTTTTAGTCCGAAAAGGATGTTGTCAATCCTTTGTCTATGGGATAGAGCCATGATTTATGAGGTTTTTGGAGCTTAAAATCACTTGGGAAGAATTGGGAATAAAGTTGCAGAAGTTTTAGGGAGAGGAACAACCTTTTATTGAGCTAAAATTGAGGAAATTGAGTTTAGCAAGGTTTAGGATCATTGGTGTATGCATCAAAGGCACGTCCCTCACCATTCGCCTATCCCTAGGGAGCATGCCTGTATATGCACCCCTCCTGAGGCCACGCAAGGTTGTGTGCTCCCTCACGCGCCCCATACGTTCAGCAATATGTCCTCTCCTATTTTATGATATTTGGACTTGTTTCTGGGCTCTCTTAAGCATGTAAGGTTGCGTTGGACTAGAAAGGAACATGCATGTAAATTTAATGAAGTGTTACAAAGTTAGCATTCATTAAAGTGAAATTATATGTCAACGTCAAAGTATTCAAGGTTTCATCAACTAAGTACATCCATAAGTTTCAAATACATCATTCGGAGTTGGATTCTTCTTCCTCTTTCTGGCTTGTGGTTTCTGTCTCTTCGCAATCTTTAATAACTCTCACATAATGTATTTTGTCTTCGAGCAAAGGAGTACAGTTTGAAGTAGCGGTCAAACATAGCCCTTAGAACCTGTAAGACAAGTTATATGAGTAGAGGATGTTAATACCTATCTATGTAATTTTAAAAAAATAGATGCCAAAATGTGTTGCTTCTAAAAATAATTATACAAATATGCATGTTTTTTATTAGTGACGGAAGTCTGACTTTAAAACAGGCATTATACATGCCGATTTAGGTGCTTTTGATATTTTTGTGCTAGGTGGATGCCGGCTATAAAAGTCAAAGGAGAAACCAGCATTATAAATACCAGTTTAGTCATGTTTGTAGCTATAGTTAGAAAATCGGCATTTACAATGTAGTTTCTGATAAGCACTCGCAAAATTTATTCCCCTCGCCTGCGAGCTGCGCGTAATAATGTCAAATAATCCTAGCCGTTAGATGAGAATTGATCTAACGGTCAGGGATCAACTATCACTAATTATAAACCTACCATCCTTATCACACACTCTCTCACAATTAAATTAAAACTCTCTCCTCTCACGCTCTCACACCTTGTTCCATTCAGTGAGTTTTCTTCTTCTTCTTTTTTATTTATTATTTATTTTTTATTTAGTGGTTCTACAATTATTTATTCCATATAATTTTATGTGTTGTGATTAGGGCTAAGTATTGATATTAAAAGTTTCAAATTGAACTAAATAATAGGATTAAAAATATCTAGAACTGGACCAAATTATTGACTTTTTCATTTTCTTCGAATCGTACTTGACCAAGTGAAATATTTGAATACTGTTCTAGATATTATAATGTCTATTTGGACCGAAAATTAGACTGAATTAAATTGAACCGAAATAACTCAAGTTTTTTAGCTTTTTATTTATAATATATATATAAGTAATGCTAATTGAATACTATATAGATAACACAAAAATTATAAGATTATAAATGTATATATCTCAATTGAATATAACTATTGACATATATACAACTTAATTAAATACTAGGTTCATTAATTTTGTATTGATAAAAAATTAGTAATATAATATGATTTAAGTTTTAATAATACTAAGATGTAACCACATAATATTTTTTTATTTCTATGATTTCTTTTCCTTTGGATGGTTTCTAAATCTTGATGAATCATAGGTTGAATCGGACATACAAATTTAGAGTTATAGATTATATAATTTTCTATAAATTTTTTATTTTTTAATTTCTAATTAATTTCTTACTTGTAGACTTTCATCAATTTCTAATTAAAATCCTTCTTGCTAATTATTCAGAAATTATTATTATTATTATTACTACTACTACTACATATAAAATAAAAAAATTTAAAAGAAAAGAAAAATTTTTATGAATTTTTCTAAATTATATCTCCAAGTCTCTAGATTATATTAAATTGGATTGGAACGAAACCAAAATATCTAATCTCCAAATTGTATTGTCATGAAATTTTTAGGATAATACAATATATATATTTTTTATTTCAATTCCGGTTATCCACAAATCAAAATCTCAAAAGTTCGATTCAATCTCTAAAATTTTCAAATTTCCGGATTAAACTGAACTGTGATAAGACCTAGTTGTGGTCCCATTATGAATTTTTTTTTTCAGTTTATGTGAAGAATAAAAAGGAGTAAAAAATGGAAACCCAATTTTTTTTATATATTTATAGATATTACGAATTTATTTTTTTCGTTATTTTTTTTAGAATTTGTTGTGATGATTAATTAAAAACAGTAGCGAAAAAATAAATTTGAAGTGATATTATAATTTTTTTGCAGGTTAATCTTAAAATACTAGAAGATATTTGGAGGTAATTTGCAACAAAAGAGGTAAGGGTTTGATTTTTTTTTTTAATATTTATGTTAAATTAGCATATGAAATTGTTTTTTTTTTAATAAATTTTTATTATTAATGGTGTTTAATAAGTTATTTTTCTGAAATATTATATAAATTTGTGACACGAAAAAAATATTGTGATATAATAATAACTACGAAAATAATAAATTATTGTGATTTATTGATTTTTTGAAATAATAAAAAGAAATGTGAAATAATATATATTTTTTGAGAAATAATAATTTATATGACATAATAATTCCGTATATTTGGAAAAAATTTTGTGAAGTTATGTTGTTTGTAATAATATATAATTTTGTGAAATAAAATACTTGTGAAATATAATAAATTATGTGAAATATTAATTTTTAGTATGTGGAATTAGTAAATATGTTAAATAATTTAATTATGTGAAAAAATATATGTTTGTTGAGAAATAATAATTTATAGGAAATAATAAATTTGTTTATATGAAAAAATATTGTGAAGTTGTGTTGATTAAAAGAATAATTTATTATTATTGTTGGAGTAAAATAATATAAATTTTTTAGAAATAATAATAATTGTGAAATGATAAAAGATGTGAAATATTAATTTTTATGAAATAATAAATAAATTTTTTATAACAGAAAAAATTATGTGAATTAATAATAATAATAATAATAATAATAATAATAATAATAATAATAATAATAATAATAATAATAATAAATGTTATTTGTAATTTTTTTTATTTTGAATTAGTAAATATGTTAATAATTTGAATATATGAAAAATTATATAATTTGGATAAATAGTAATTGTTGTGAACTAGTAAATCGTGAAGTGTATTTTTGTTTATTGGAAAAAAAATTTTGTGAAATTTTGTTTTTTGTAATAATACTTTATTATTAATATTGGAGTTAAATAATTTATTTTTGTGAAATAATAGAAATTTTTGACAATAAATGATAATTGTAAAATAATAAATGATGTGAAATATTAATTTTTATGAAATAATATATAAATCTATGACAATAAAGAAAATGCTGTGAATTAATAAGAGTAATAATAATGTATGCGTTTTTCAGAACAAAATGCATTTTTTTAATAGTAAATATTTTTATGGGTTAGGTAAAGTTGTTAAATAATAAATAAATCAATTTTTTTTATTTAATAGTGGTCCTAAATTCTTTTTTCAGGAACAAAATTGATTTTTTTGTGATATTTAATTATAAATATTCGTGAAAAATAAATGTTTATTTTTAACTATAAAAATATTCGAACACATTTGGAAGTAATTTGCATTAACGGAGGTAATTATTTATTTTTATCAATATTTATGTTAAATTAGTATATTAAATTATTTGTATCTAATTGTTTGCTTGTAATAATTATTTTAAATTATATTTAATTTTGATTTAAATTACAAATTCAATAAAATTAAAGATTCAATTTTAAATGTAATTTAATCATGTTTAGTTCATGATGTAAGTAGTTTTTTATTTTTATTATGTTGGTAATAATAATAATAATAATAATAATAATAATAATAATAATAATAATAATAGTGATAATTGCTTAAAATTGTGTTCTCATTAATTATTGATGTTAAATATTTTATAATTATTAATTTTTTTTATTTGATATTGCTAGAGTTGGGATGAATGATCTAGATAAAAATTTAATTCGAGCTTATATAGAGACGAAGGCATTCTATGAGTACAAAATAAATCCTAAAAATACCATAAATGCATATATTGGGAATATATTTTATATGGGTAAACAATTGAACACCATTTTACAGCAAAATGGACTTAAGGAGATTTCAAATCGACAATTAGGAGAGCATTTACTAAATCCATGCCTAATGATTGAAATTCAATAAAGCATCATATCCTGATAATTAGAAATTTCATTATTTTTGGATAGCTGCAGCTTAATCAGAGTTAGCTATCGAGCATAAAATTATAAATGGCTTTAAACACACTGCTGTCTAATCACAATTTTCAAATCTTTAAAGCCCCAACATTTGAGTTATGGCATTAAACCGAATAGAGAATTCTGGTTATGTAAAATAGGAAAAAATATCATAGATTCTAGTTTTCCATTTGATGTTTGTAATAGCCATAATTTTTATAAAGAAAATGAGAGGCGTACTAGGGGATTAAGTTATCAATTTTTTGAAATGTGTAATGATCTAATGCAGTGCACATGTTTTAAATTTGTATTATTTTATCCATGTCGTTCGTAGTAATTTTTATTTATGAAAATTTACAAAAATGATAACAAACATTGCAATTTATTATAATAATTATGTTTAAGGCTATTATAGAATCAACCTTAAACCATAGACAGAGGTAAGATAATAATAATAATAATAAATATAACAAGAACAATAGCAATATTAATCTTAAACCTAAAATCCTAAACCATAAACCTTAAACTCTAAAATTCTATAGCCCTAAACCCTAACTCTAAATCCTAAATCTTATCCCTAAACCCTAAACCATAAACTCTAAAATTCTAATATTCTAAAACCCTAAACTCTAAACTCTAAATCCTAAATTTCTAAAACCCCAACCCTAAATCTTAAAAATCTATAATTTAGTTGTATATGGAAAAAAATTATAATAATGTAGTGTTTTTATTAACAAAATGTTAATTTTTAATACTATATATTTTTATGGATTGGGTAAATTTGTTAAATAAGATATGTATTATTCTACCAATTTTTAAATCAATTAATTTTTTTTATTTATTTGTGGTCCCAAATTTTTTTATGAATTTTTTTTATTTGTTTAAGAAAAAGAGATAAAAATTGGTAGATTTATTTTTTATGAATTGTTATAAATATGTTACGAATTTATTATTGTTTAGGTTTTTTATTATATTTTGTGATAATTAATTATAAATATTGGTGAAAAAATAATTTTGAAGTAATTTCAGGTTAATCTGCAAAATATTTGAAAATATAAAGAAGTAATTTGCATCAAAAGAGGTAATTGTTTATTTTTAATATATTAAATTGTTCATATGTAATTGTTTGTTTGCAATGATTAAATTATAATTAATTTTGATATAAGTTACAAGCTTAATATAATTGTTGAATTAATTTGAAATGCATGTTAATTAATATTTAGTTTTTGTAGTGAGTAGTTTTTGGTCATTAGTATGTTGGTAATAGTAATCTGTATAATAAATTAATTTAATTATAATAATATGAAAATTTTTAACAAATATTAATAATAACGATAATAATAATACTAATAATAACAGGCTAAATAATAATAATTTGAAACTAAATCTAACGAAAAAAATAACTAAAAGTTCCGTGGTCATTAATTATTTTTTGTTAAATTTTTATTTATTAATTATTTTATTAATTAATATTATATTGGTAGAGTTAAGATAAAAGATCCATATTGAAATTTGATTCGAGCTTATGTACAAAAGAAGGCGTTTTATGAATAAAAATGAAATCTAAAGATACCATGAACGCGCACATTGACAATGTACGGGCAAATATTTAAACATCACGTTACGTAAAAATGGATTTAAGGAGATTTTTAATTGGCAATTAGGAATGCATTTACTAAAATACATGCCTAAAGAATGAAATTTCATAAAGCAGCATATTCTGACAATTAGAAATCTTCATAATTTTTGGACCACCGCAACTGAATTAGAGTTAGCTGCCAATATAATATCTTAGAAAATTTTATTTTTACTATTAAATTTTGGAGTATTTATTTATTTAAATTTAATAAATATTATAATTAGAAAATTTTAAGAATATTTTAAAGCAATATTAAATTATTGCTAATTGATAAATGTTATTTATTTGTATTGTTTTGTTAATTTCAAATTAATTTAAGAAATTAACATCTAATTATTATTTAATTATTTTAAAAAAATATTGTGATTTTATTATTATTAAAAATCATTATTTTTAATAATTATTGATTATGTTATTTTAAATTTTGGTATCAATACTTATTATTTATTTTTAGTGAAATATTATTATTATTAATTTTTGGGAATTGTTATTATTTTGAATTTATGAGAATTATTATTATTATTATTATTATTATTATTTTTATTATCAATTTTTATAATTATTATTTGAAAAAAAAATATAATTATGTATGCCTAACAGACTGATTGGTCCCAAAGGACCAACTAGTTTTTATTTAAAAAAAAGAGGGGGGTGGGGGGCGCGCGCAGCTATTTGGCAGACAACAGAAAGAGAGAGAGAGAAAAAAAAAAAATTGTCACCACAAGGAAGAAAATGGGCAGATACTTCTTATAGCCGAACCACTGCTTTTTGGCCATCAGAACAGTACATGCGTCTGACCACCGTGAAAAAGAGGTTGAGATCTTTCCAACACCACCAAGCTCGCCACCAGCAGCCACTGAACCTAGCCGCACGTGCCTCTGAAACATTCGTTGGCTAGAATCTTTTGAAATAATTTTCAACAATTGTGGTATTGTTGGACTGCTCGTCTTACCAGCTTTCATTTGGTATATCATTTGTAATTTTTAGATTAACTTGAAATTTTAGTCGAAATCTGGCGATAGACAGCTGATCAGAACAGTTTTTTCGGTGACCCTCTGACAGATAGCGGATAGCTAGCATATCAGAATCTGTATTTCGAAATAAGATTTTTGATACTATTTTTATCGAAATCTAGCATTAAAACAGTTTTCCGATGAATCTCCAATAAGTGATGATCGATCTTCCGAATCTATTTTTAATGATTATTCTGATCTTAGAACGTAATAGTTTTATTTGATTTAGTAACAGAATAGATTAATATTGATTTTAATCTAAGATTATTAAGTTAATTAGTTTAGATCACCATAAAAAATAGTTTACTGACTATAAATTCAGTCGGTAATATTATTATTTCAGTCTAAAAAACATTATACCGACAAATTATCGACAAAAGAATATAGTTGGTTCCACGTTTGTAGGTAAATAAATTATCAACTAAATATATAACAATCATTAATTACCAACAGAAAATGTTGTTGGTAATTCATTTTTGTGCTGTTGGTAAACAGAAAAATTATCTGTTGGCACATGATTTACCAACGAAATATTTAGTCAGCAATTTGTTCTATTGCTGTCAGTAAAACCTGAATCATATGGTGGGAAACAAATTACCAACGACATCATAATCAGTAATGAGCTTTTTATCTATCGATAAATTGACAAATTGTTGGAATATAAATTATTTTCCTACGGAGGATTTGGTCGGTAAGTTGTCGGTAAGTTACTGCAACTTCTTTTGTCGGTAATTTGTTTGAGCGAGATAAAAATTCAAATTGAAATTTTGTTGGTAATTATGTCCACCGATAAAAATATAGTCATTAATTTATCAGTAAATTATAAATGATGAATTTTTTATTTATTTTTAGCTATTATTAATATGAAAATGAATAATAAATATAATTATATATAATATAAAATGCTAAAAATTATCAATTCCTACTAAAAATATTGTAATTATGAAATAAACCAATAATAACATTGATATAAAAATCCTACAAATAATATATATTGTAACATAACAAAACATAGTAATAGCATAAAAAGTAACATAAAAATCCTAAAAATAACATAACATGCATACTAATAAATATCTGACAAAAAGTAAAATGTGCAAGGTAGATATACTATTGTGTAGGTAAGTGATAATCATCATTATCACCATCACCATGTTGAGAATTATGCTTCTTTAGAGGATGCTGAGAATCATCCTGCTCTAGAGGAGTCTAAGAACCAATTAAGATATCCACACATGCTAGTAAATTTTGAGTAAGAGCTTGCAAATCTCATGTTAGTGCTCGCAAATCCTGAATCTCTTGACTTTGTGCATTCACCATTTCTTGCAAATGCTGCAATTCAGAATTATGTTGTTTAGTGTTGCTTGTTCCTAAAGTAGAGGCATTGGACAATGAGTAATATTCAGATGCTTGAGATCCAAGACTATAAACACTATTCTTTTTTAGCCCAACAACTTCGAAATACAAATTGTTCTCATCCATAGTCTCATTTGATCGGGTCATCTCATCCCTCTTAGCTTGAATAGCATCCTATAAATAATATAAAAATGATAGTAATGTCAATATAAAATAGATAGACGTTATTTAAAACAATTTAATTCATATGAAAAACATAATTATCATATGAAAATTTAAAAATAAAAAAGGTAAGATAGACATTATTTAAAAATAAAAAAGGTAAGATAGACATTATTTAAAATAATTACTTTAAAGACATTATTTAACATAATTAATTTAACATACATGAACAGCTCTAAATCTTTGATCAATGAAAGTTTGACCGTCCCCTTTTTTGTATATGTGTGAACAAATAATTCCATAGTTGTGGGTGGTTAGCCTAGTTTTTACACGTAAAACAACAAAAACAATTCAATTCATATGAAAAAAAAATATAATTATCATATGAAAATGTAACAATTTATTACTAAACTGAAATTCAATGAACTCTTACAAGTCATCTCCCATGTTCATAATGAGTAGCAGTGCCTCCGGTGTGCCTTGATGGTTTGGATCCATCACTAGATTGTGACAACCTGTTCTTAGAGTATTGCAATGAACGTTGTTTAGCTTATGGCTTATTCCAATGATCGTACCATTTATCTCATACTTCATTAGGCACAAAAATTGGCCTCTTTCTAGACTTTTTGATCTCACAAATCATGTCACGATATCGAACTGCAGCTTTCACCTTCCATGCTGCATGGATTAGTGCATCTAATGCCTCATCCCATATGCATAATTTTGGCAAAAAAATATAGGAGTATGGAATTTTAAAAAAAAAAATGTCAAATTTAACAAAATGGAAAAAAATATCAAATCCAACATAATTGACTTCTTGATTTAAAAAAATTAATATATTACCTCAAATTCATTCCAATAAAAGTCTTTTGTTTCCTGACTAACAGTTTTCCATGAAACAGATTTCTCCCCATGTTCTTCAATACGCTCCTCAAAATTTTTTCTAATTTTCCGTGAGCACAATCCAAAAGGCTCCAAACTATAAGCCCATTAAATTACTTAATAGAACATAAAAATATTTAATATTATATACACTGCATATATTAGTAAGTAGTTATTACATAGAAAAAAATATGTAGATATTAGTAATTAAAAAATACTTGAACACACTTGTATAAATGAAACAAATCATTTTATCAAAAATTCAGCAAAATCTCCCTTGTTAAACTAACATTTTCTCCCTATTAAACGGGTCTGTTTCTTGATAAATGCTTCAATTATCACATTACCTCAATCACACATCAACTAATCATCTAGCCATATATAATGAAGCATTTTATTTAATACCTAATACAAACCAATAGCAATTAAAAACTACTTTAACCAAAAAATATAGTTAAAATTTGAAAATTAATTAATCACACTTGTCCAAATCAAACCAAGTATTTTACTAAAAATCTGGCAAAATCTCCCTTGTAAAACCAACATTTTCCCCTAGTAAAATGGATACATTTCCTTATAAACACATCAATTATTACATAACCTCAATCACACATAATGTCAATTAGACATCATTTAATCATCAAGCCATATATAATGAAGCATTTTATGTAATACCAAATACAAAATAATAGCAATTAATAACTATTTCTCAAAAATATTGTATTTTACTTGCTTTTCGCCACATAGATGGACACGTAATTTGCCTTACGCAGATGTATTGGTAGAATGAGCAACAGATTGTTGATCTGACAAGGAGGTAGAAGATGTGATAGAGGAGATGAATGTGTATTAGATGGAGATGGTGATGGCAATGTCGATGATGATAATGGCGAGGAATGTATTGTATTAGGAGGTGGAGGTCATGCTGATGACTGTGTCACTGTGTTAGTAGGTGGGGATAGTGTCACTGTATTAGGAGGTAGAGGTGGTGCTAATGATTGTGTCACTATGTTAGAAGGTGGGGATGGTGCGGCTGTATTAGGAGGTTAGGCTAGTGTCGATGTTTGTGAAGTGGTAGTAACAGGTGGAAGTAGAGGTTGTGTCATTGATTATGAAGTCGTAGGAGCAAGTGCACCTGAACCACAAGTATATGATTGTGACTATGTAGACCTATGAGTAGGTTGGGGTGCTGCCACTGAATCATCCCTAACCAATCTTTGCTTACTGGTGTCTCATTTTCTACCTGCCATCACAATGGTAAACCTACAGAAAATACAACTATAAATAATGAGATAATTGTTAATAAAAGCATAATAATAAAATAGTTTTATTAATACAAATAAAAACATAATAGTGAATAAAATCATTATAATCAAAATCAAACATTGACATATCAACATTAATTAACATGTATGAATAAATACTAAATGTAATAATTAAATACAGTGTCCAAACTAATTAAATACAAATATTGTCTAAACTAATCACTATCACTTGCTTTTGCACTCTCATCTTCACTTTTATATTCATATGATGATCCTAATTCATCTGTCTCAAGTATTGGATCATTTGATAATTTAGCTTTGTCATCTCTTAATTCAACAAGTACTCCATCTATATCATTCAATAGGCCAAATTCATCGATGCTTATAGATATTTCAGTGAGCTACAAATTGACGGCCTCATCTTATTGGAATGCAACAGTTGTGACAACCGTTTTCTTAAGTGTTATAGGAACATCCAAAACATATCCAGTTTTAACTTTCCAAATTGCCCACTAGTCACCCTTGTCTCTTTTCAAGCTAGGATAAGGGACATAATATACTTGTGCTGCTTACATTGCGAGAATAAATGGATCATGATTGTTAAGTTTGCATTTGTGGTTGACATCCCCACTAAAGGGTATTGTTTATGAACCTTAATCCCAATATTACCAATAGGATCAAACTAGTCACACTTGAATAGAACAGTGCACTTAATTGGGAGCCTTGGGTATTCTAATTGTAGAATCTCTATTAAGTGTCTTAGTCTCACTATAATTTGTACCCTTTATACAAACTCCACTGTTCGTAGTGGACCTAATCGAACCATGTGATTCCATATGAAATTTATAGCCATTAATGAAATATATAGGAAATGATTCCACAGTGTGCAAAGGGCCTTTTGCAAGATGTTTGATGAACTCATTATCAATGACATTATCACACGCCTATTATTGAAACAAAAGTTTATTACTCATATATTATAAACAAAAGTTTGATGAACATCTACAACATGTATAACTTGTTTTTGATTACTTACATATTTCTCAAACCATTCGGGAAAATGGTCGTTAAGCATACGATCGAGCTCAACATCGGTAATGTAAGGTGATGCTTTTTTCATCTCATCAGTGTACAAGTTAAACAAATAAGATTGTCCATACTTTAGACAAATTTACTCAAGAAAATTTAAATTATTTTACTTTTCAGTATACTTACAGGACATATAGATCAACCTCTGCACAATTCAATAAAATACATTTTCGTGCAACTTTATATTCAATATCAGACAATCTCTTTTTTTTTTGCCTGTCCATATGCTCGACTAGGATGTTTGAATATTGAAATATTCCCTTCTATCTCTTCAACATCCCCTCTTCAACATCCCCTTCATCATCATTTCGAGGTACTTTCCGTAGTCTCATGTAAACATGGGGCTCAAAATAATATGAACAAAAATGGGACTCTTCTTCTACTAAATATGCATTACAAATTGAACCTTCCACCTTTGCTTTATTATTGACATTCCTTTCAAGTGTCTAAGAAATCTATATCAAGATGTATGAGCAAAATTACATAAGTATTCCATTTTAAAAGGAAAGATTGATGTTAAGTGTAATTGTTTACCTTTCAAAAGGATACATCCAACGATATTGAACTGGACTAGCAATTTTAGCCTCATAAGGCAAGTGTACTAGAAGATGCTCCATTGAGTAAAAAAAACTAGGAGGAAATATACACTCTAATTTGCAAATAATAATTGGAATGTCTCTTTGAAGTCTCTCCATGTCTGCAACTTTAATTTTGGTTGAAATAATTCTTTGAAAAAAAAGACTTAACTTAGTGAGAGCTGACCACACATTTGCATGCAAAAGCTCACGAAATGCTATGGGAATTAATCTCTGCATAAACACATTACAATCATGACTCTTTATCCCAAACATCTTCAATTTTCTCATGTCTACACACCTCCCATATTGGAAACATAACCATTAGGAAATTTAAAATTTTTCACCCACTCAAACGAAACTCTTTTCCCATGTTTATCTAATGTATAACATGCTTTTGGATATTTACCTATAACTTCATTTTTCTCTAACTCATGCCTTTGACACAACTTCTTCATGTCTTCTCTTGCCTTTTCATTATCTTTAATTTTCCCCTCAATATTCATTACAGTGTTAAAGACATTTTCAAACACATTTTTCTCAATATGCATCACATCTAAATTATGTCTAACAAGATTTGAACTCCAGTATGGCAAATCCCAGAATATGCTTCTTTTTTTCTAGCCATAATCCTTGCAAATAAGACCATTAATCCCTTCAACATCAAGTTTAATAACTTTCCTCAATCCCAATCCATCTATTTCTTCCAATATATCATCACCATTCCTTATAGGTGGTGTTGGTAGCATCTCCATTCCGTTTTTCAAGAAACAATTTTTGTTACATCTGAAAGGATGATCATAGGGGAGAAACTTATAGTGATTGTCAAACCAAGTAGTCTTTTGACCACTACTTAGCGTGAATGCCTGTAAATGATCCATACAAAAAGGACAAGCGAGTTTTCCAGTAGTGCTCCACCCCGAAAGCATTGAGTATGCAGGAAAATCACTAGTAGTCCACATGAGAGCCACTTTCATTTAGAAATTTTGTTTCCACGACATGTCATATGTTTGCACACCCACATCCCAAAGATGTTTCAATTCTGCAATCAAAGGTTGAAGGAAAACATCTATTTGGTTTTTAGGATTGTTAGGTCCAGGAATTATCACAAATAAAAACATGTAAGCCTCTTTCATACACATCCACAGTGGCAAATTATATGGAGTAACTATAACTGGCCATGAGGAATATTGTTGTCCTGATTGGCCAAATGGTTGAAAACCATCAGTACACAACCCTAATCTCACATTGCAGCTCTTAGATGCGAATGAAGGATGGATGCTACTAAATGCTTCCATGCCTCAAAATTAGATGGATGACACATTGTCCCTTCTTCTTGAAGATGCTCATCATGCCATCGCATATGTGTTGCTATTGCTTCTAAAGCATACAATCACTGCAACCTAGGTGTTAGAGGAAAGTAATACATAACCTTGTTTGGCACATTTTTTCCATCCTTCCCTAATCCTCTTTTCTTCTTAAATCGGTGCTCATTGCAGAATTTACAACTTGTCAATTCATTGTCAGCACCTTAGTATATTATACATCTATTCATACAATAATCAATTTTTTCAACAGGAAGACCAAGGCCTTGAACTAATTTCTTTGTTTTGTAAAAGTTATCAACCATTTTATTATCCTCCGATAACACCTCTTGTAAAAACTATGTAAAATCATCATAACATCTCTCTTAGAAAAGGTGCTTAGCCTTCATATGCAACAATTGTGCCATAGTTGACATCTGGAAATGTTTACTACACCCATCTCACAATTGTTCATCAACTGCATTAAGCATATCAACTGCATCACCACTGAATTTTTCTTATAGTGGATCTATATAAGTCTTTAGTACAGAGATCAATAATAATTAAATAGGAAGTTTTATTGTACGTTATGAATATGAGATCTGTTGCATCTCAATCGAATTGTAGTGATTAGTATTTATTTAGAGATATTGCTTAGAGAGGTCAGTTATGGAATATATCAATATATGGTAACCTACCATAAATGATTTATTGAAATTTCTATTGAATTAAATTAACTTATATTATTTATTGATTATTATTGTTATTGGCCTTTGAATCTTTATTGTTATTCATCATTGAATCATCACTTTATTTTGTTAACTGATCATAATTGCTGATTATCGTTTATTGATTTACAAAAGACCATTTAGGTCTAATTATTGTTATTATTCCTACCGAACTATTGACCAAGCCATTGACCATATATATGACAAAATGCCTATACTAATGAGAGATAAACCAGTAGGTCATGTGCATTGGTAACCTAATTGATAAGGTTAAACATATTAGTATCCTACTTATAGAGGACTATATATATATACTCTAGGTGTATGCTCGGCCAAGTATACGTAACAAGGGAGAAGTTACTGCCCTTATTGATTGTTATTGATTGACTGATTGGTTTTGTCTCTTAAGTGCCATTCTTTCTAGGCATATATATGTCATTGTTTCTAAACCCATTTTGTTATATATATTCATTGTTTAGCCCCTAGATATGGTTATATTTCATAATTCACTAAGTTGAAGGCACACCCCTGTTCATTGTGGTTTTTCAGGTGCTAGAGTAGAGGAGGCTAGATATAGAGAAGATTAAGCTCTTGTTTCCTTTCCTCTACAAGAAGTTATTTTATGTAATAACTTAAATCACTTTATTGTGTTTCATTATGCACCACTTTAGTTACTCCGGAGTAATTAAATGGATTTAGAAGTAGTTATTCTATTAATTGAATTATAATAGAATATATATGTATGTATTGGAATTGATATTAAGTTGATTCATGATGTTCATTGATATTATTAGGTTCTACAAGTATATGGTAGTCTTTAAACTTACTCTTTCCCTAGGATCGTCGTATCCTCAAGAATTCGAGGTGTGACAACCGAGTGTAAGGTAATGAATGGTTTTAGACGAACTACTATCCTATCACAATTTGCATATAATAGAGATTTCTGGTTATACAAAGTAGGAAAAAAAGTTGTTAATTCTAGTCTTGGATTTGATGTTTGTCATAATAAAGAAATATTCCTATAAAGAACATGAGAGGCATACTAGGGGGTTTGATTTACCAAATTTATGAAAATTGTAATGGTCTTAAGACTTGTACATGTTTTAAAGATTGTGTTTAAATATAATAATTAGGTTGTACTAAAACTTAAACCCTAAACTTGACCTTTAAAACTTAAACCCTAAACAATAAATCCTAAAACCCTAAACCTTAAAACTATAAAGCATAAAACCTAAATCTTAAATTCTAAACCCTAAATCTTAAATCCTAAATCTTATAATGTAAACACTAAACTTTAAACCCTAAACCTTAAACCTTAAATCCTAAACCCTAAATCTTAAAACCTAAACACCTTAAACTCTAAAATCTAAATTATGAACCTTAAAACCTTAAAATCTAATCCTAACCATAAACCTTACATAACCCATAGACCCACACATTCATGACCACCATCTTGTCACTGCTTAGGTTGGGAGATGGAGAGTAGAGACCTACACATTCCATTTTCCTTATGGAGAGATGACCACTATGCTGCAGGATGTTGTTTTATAGACTAGGTTACCAATTGATGGTCATGTAGTGATAGGTTCATCCGACATCAATGGGAGGGATTTATGTCGGAGATTTTTAGGTGTGGAACCAAAATGGTATTGCAAGTAGAGGAAACAAAGTCTCAATTACTTGGTTGAATATGACATTTGACACTCTTCCAGATGATCCGACTGATTTTTAGATTGATGCCTATGTACGAGCATTTATACTCCATCTTATAGGTGGTGTGTTATTCATGGGTAACACTGACAACTGAGTTCATCTGATGTAGTTGCCTCTCATAGAGGGCGTAGACCCTGCTGATCAATATAGATGTGGAGCTTGCTATCTTCACTACAAAAAAAGGACATTTACCAATGGATATTTCCACAAGTAAACAAAAGAAATCCATCATTAATTGACTTTATTGATGGATTAGGGATGACTAAAATCCATTGGCAAAATGATGGTTAGTAATTATGTAACAACGGCTGAAGTAATTCATCAGTAAATTTATTAATAGAAATACAGTCAGTATTTCTCAAAAATTTGTCTATAATTTCATTTAAAAAATAAATTAATATAAATGCTTATTTTTATACTCTCATCATCTAGCAGCATCTTAACACCTGGTAAGTTTAACGCATTATATAGAGCCGTTACGGCGGTCTTGCTAGCTAGTTAGTAGGCGGGGAAGAAAATTTTTTAGCCTTCAATTACATTACTATCGGATATACAAATTTTCTAAACTCTAAACCAATAACCAATCTCTAAAAAAAAAATTACTAAGTTAGCTGACACCGAAGCAGCTGATGGCGACACCGGCTGTCTGGGCAGCATGCCACCCAGCATACCAGAGGCTCCGCCTAGAAGACCGGTGGCATTGCTGGCCCCTTCGGTGATGTGGTCCCCACTACCCTTTATGCTATTCTCAAAATGCCCACAATATGATTTTTCAGTATTTTTCTAGCAATATCCTTTTGATCTTTTCATTTTTCCACTTTCCAAATTACCCTTATTCCTATTTTTCTATAAATATCTCCTAATTTCCTCCATTTCTCTACATCATTTGAGTTAGAGTTGATAACTATCCTCTAATTCCTCTCTTCTTCTCCCTTTAGCCATTCTCTAATTAATTAATTAATTATCTTACCTCTAACCAAGTTAATTAATCTTTTTAATTAACTAAAACTCTTTTTTTTTTAAAATTAATCACTTAATTAATTAATTAATTAATCTTTCCTTTTTTTTCAAAATCAAGTTAATCCCTTCTTTTTAAATCCATCCTTCATCCTAATTAATTAATCATTTTAATTAATTAATCTCCCTCAAGATGTGTGTGGATACAATGAGACCATTTAGTGTGGATAATGATCTCCTTGCTCAATTATTTCAACAATCTTTAATCGGGGCTGCCGTTAAAAAGCTCTTAGATCTCAATCAGAGCCACAAGAAAACATGGGATGACATCTACAATACTTTTGTCAAGCAATAAAACTATAACATTGAGGTGGATGTCACCTGCCAAGATCTGAAAACCACTAAACAAAGCCAAAGATAGTCTTTCACCGTGTTCCTTACAAGGTGGAGGGTGAAAGCGGCCCAAATGGTGAACCATCCATATGAAGTAGAGCAAATTGATATCATCATCAAGAACATCCTCTCCCAGTACCAAATGCATCTGCAAACTTAATACCTCCCTAACTACAAAGTTCTCATTGCCACTGCTAGTAAGATAGAGGACTTGATCCAATCAGAACAAGTTAAGGATTCTAGCTTGAGATATCATAAGAACAACAGCACTACCAACTCCACCACCTAAAGAGGAGGGGAAATAAATGATGTCTCTTATCACTAGCCAATAAAGTTAGAAAAAAGAACTTTCTTTAAGCTAGGCATGCCTCTAAGCACTGTCCATAAGAAGGTCTTAGATGCCCATCTTGTTAAGCCTCTAGAGCTAAAAGCACCTCCCAACCCCTTGCCCAAGGACTATCATGTTAATAAGCACTATGATTATCATCAAGGGCTGAAACTAATGCGTGCAATGCTCTAAAGTAAAAAATTCAAGACCTTATTGACAGCAGAGACATCATTGCTCCTAAACCTAAAGTCTAGCACTACCACCAATCCTTTTCTGAACCACCGAGCTCACCCGATCATTTCAAGCTTCACTCGATAATTGGCACTTTGAGAAGAATGCTGCCCCGCAGTGCCCCTATCAATGTCTTTCAAGTCTACATCTGAGTCCTTCGAGTCCATGTTCGAGTCATTTGAGGTCGTGTCTAAGTCACTTGAGTATGAGTTATTTGAGTCTATTTTTTGTTAATTTTTTTTTTGAATTTGAGTCTGTTAGGTCTTACCCTTATGAGTATGTAGTTCACCTTCTAGGCTTATCCTTTAATGTACTCATGATAGGAATTTTGTCAGTAATAATTTTTTTTGACTTTCTATTCCACTTTAATTCTTCTAGTTCATCTTTAAATGGGACATCTAAAAAAAAAGAAAAAAAAAAGAAAACAAATATATAAAAAAATATGAAAAGGCAAAAGGATCAAGTAAATATGGTATAGAGGAAAAGAATAAAAAATATCATACATGGCAGTACTGAAAAAGCTCATAAGCTATTTTGTATAAGACAAGATAGGGATGATCCAAGCATCGGAGTTCACAAGATCAAGACCTACATGCACAAGAAGCTTGTCCGACAGAAGCTGTGGAGAGTAGATCAGAGGGCATCATGACTAGTTGAAGGCTATTGATAAAAAGAGAATGGATGCTCTGTATGAAATTCAAGGCTATTAATAGAGACCTGCCAGGCACTTCAACTAGAAGGTGAGAGATAAGGGTTCACAAGAAGAAAATCCAATTCTGGGAGAAATCCAAGCCCCTATTCACAATCCAAGAGAAAGTTCAAACTAAACTGGGCTAGATAGTATATGCTCAATAAGATCCTATCTAACAGAAGCGCCATCTTTAAGGATGTAGATGGAAGTGAATTCTCCTATATTGGCAACCTGGATCAGCTAAAAAGATACATCATCCAAAGATGACATCTGCATTCCATTTTTGATTTTCATGCATCTGCATTAGAACTACGTAGACCTAATTCTCCATAAAAAGAAGTGACTAACAGAAAAGTAATATAAGGGATACATAGGTAGCTCGACTCAGGTGTAGTCCAAATCATAATATAAAATATTTTATTTGCATTGCATTCTCATTTTCTCTATGCCTAAACATCATTCACTTAATTCTTTTGCCTAAAAAAAAAAAACAAATAAACAAAAATAAAAAAAAAAAAAAGAAAAAGAAGAAGAAATGAATGCTCACTAAGCTGAAAATCCAAAAGGGCGATTTAGGCAAAAATTAAAGTAAAAATAAAAGATGTCTTATTTAATAATGATCAAATTTTAAAAAATACAAATCCATGACAAAAAGGATAGCCCTTTCAATATTTTATATAGCTTATCATGTATCTTGTAGTCTTGTTAACCTACAAGTATCGATCTAGCCAATCCTCCTTTACCAGCTAAGGTGCACATCTTTCGTGTCGTCGTCAGAATCAGAGTCTACCATAATCTCTTTAAATAGGCACACCCCTCCTTCAGATCTTTGTAGCTCCCTCTGCCGAAGTAGTAAAGGTACCAATAGAATCAGAACTACTCACTGCAGCAGTATCAAAAACCCTCTTTTGAGTACAATAGTTTTGAAACAACTCCCAAAAATCCTACTCTGCAGTTAAGAAACTACATTACTCCTTTTTTCCCTAACTATAATAGTCCTTCTCTGAATCACCACTATAGTGTCATGATGTCCTTATTATAGTTATAGTGTCTTTTATCACCACCACTGAAGTTTGAGTCACTATTACAACCTGTGGTGTCACACTTCCAGCAGATCCCTGAGTATCCTTCAAAGATCAAGTTACTCCCTCTATTTGCGCTACAGTTCTCTTGTTAGTATTGGCTTCTCTTACAGTCTCTCATTCTTTAGTTACGTCACCCTATATTCCCCTCACAAGGCGGCCTAGTACTCTCTCTAACTAGCCAAACCATCTTTATTAACCACTTATTATACCTCTCTACGGTCCTAAATGAAATTCCATAATGAATAGCATGATAAATCCTCAGCCAGCCACCCTGATAGCTCTGTAATGAAAGTTGTGATCTATACAGACTCTGAAAAAGGAAAACTAGGGGCACATCCTGAGACTGCATCATCTGTCTCAAGACCCTCATCCCCTAGTGGAAGGTCTTTCAAACCAAACCTAGTAGGTAAACCACTCGATAACCATAGCCCCTAGTCATGAGAGATATAATCCCTTACCATTGGTAGTGCTAAAAATGTGTCCTCTAGGGCCAAGCTGCAAGCAACCATCTTATCTGATCTCTAACTGAGTCTCAATAAGGCATGTGCAGATTGGAAAGTAGGGGCCACTACCATAAAATGATCCATCAACCACACTTTCAAGATAACACAAAACCTAAAACAAACACCCATAAAAGCACCCCCAATAGAAAGAATAAAAATAGATAAATTTTTCTCACCTGGTGAATAACTGGCAAAACAATTCATCTCTCTAAATTTCGAATAAAGCAATCAAGAATCATCAATGTCTCTGCCAGCATGGCTCTAACTATAAAATGTCTCTATTTCATCTATCACTCTGGCATCACTCCAATCAATAGACCCAATTCGACTCTCAAACAGAAAACCAAAACCTTGATCTTGAGTCTCCACCCCCTCATATCTCCTTAGTCACTAAGATCATGAAACTTTTCAATCACAGTGGTCAAATTCACACAAAAACTCTTGAAAATATAGAAAATGCTAAACTCTAAACTCTAGCACCACTAAATTTGCCTTGGAGTTGTAACCAAGCCACAATATTGAATTTCCCAAAGGTGGGACATAACTCCTTTTTAGCAGCACCCAAACAGAAACCACAGGCCATCGAATCTTAAAACCTAAATTAACCCCTCAAAAAATTCTCAATCCATTAAAACTCCTTGAAATGCCACTATGGCAACTATTCCGTACCAACCCAAGTTGAGTTCCTCAACCTTATCGAGTTTTTTAGTCCACAAATGCATGTTTTTGTGAACACAAAAGTCACATGAGAAATTGCATTCATAAAGCAAATGCTTGAATCTACCCTCATACATCTATGTAATCATCCATGATAGGCATCATCACAAATCATTCATGGCATAAAAGTTAAACAAAAGGTGCATGAGTTCTGAAACATACATACATAAACATGCATCACATATGCATTAGCACTTATGTAACTATATGTAATCATGCACCATCATGCTTAAGCCAAACCAATAGCCTCACCAACATCTCTTAAAGCTGACAAATGCATCCTCGAAGCTAACTGATACCTCCTAAAGTTAACTAGTGCCTCTTTAAAGCTTAATGATACCTTTTCACATCTAATCAATGAAGTGTGACTCCCAGAGTCCCTTTAATCCTAGTAAAGTTCCTTTAAACCTTCCAAAAGGCCAAACCCCTTATATTCAGAAGCCCAAGTTTCTTCAACGCAAGAAAAACTCTGTCAAAATCTCTCAAACCGACTCGCCATAGGTCTAGGCTCTCCTTCTACCAAAATCTTATAAGAATTTATCGAGCTGATTCGCCATAGGCCAAGGCTCTCCTTCTATCAAAATCTTTTTAGAATCTTTTAAGCTAACTCACCATAAGCTGAGGCTCTCCTCCTATCAAAATCTTTTTTAAATCTCTTAAGTCGACTCACCATAAGCTAAGGCTCTCCTTTTATCTAAATCATTTTAGAATTAGTCGAGCCAACTCGCCATAGGCCGAGACTCTCCTCCTATCAAAATCCTTTTAGAATTTTTTAAGCAAACTCGCCATAGGCTAAGACTCTCCATTTACCAAAATCCTATTAAAATCTATTGAATCGACTTGCCATAGGCCGAAGCTCTCCGCCTATCAAAATCTTTCCAGAATCTCTCTGGCTGACTCACCATAGGAAGAGGCTCTCTTACTGAAATCTTTTTAGCTGACTCACCATAAGCCGAGGTTCTCGCTTTACCAAAATCTTATTAGAATCTCTCAAATCGACTCGCCATACGTTAAGGCTCTCCTTTCACTAAATTATCTTGTCCAAAATTCTCTTCCACCCATAAGTGTTTAGAAACTATTGCCTAGACATCCATATGTTTCCTTTCTTCATCTTTTTTATCCAAATCCATCAACTCTGTTCATAAATGTCTAAAAATGATCACCTAGACGTGAATGCGGTTACTTTTACATCTCTTTTATCCAAATCCATCAATTTCACCCATACATGTTTAGAAATGATCACTTAGACATCTATATGGTTCCACTTTCCATATCCTTAGCTCAAATCCATCAATTCACCCAAAAAAATCTAGCTGCTAGTCTAGATATCCCTTCGATCCACTTTCTTACTTTTATCAGCCACATTTTCCACCCATAAATGTTTAAGAAAGATTGCTTAAACATCCTTGTGGTTCTTTTTATCATCTTCCTTTTTCAAACATGTATCTCACCCAAACACATCCAAACACTGACTTAGACATCTCTTTGGTTCCTTATACTATCCCAACTTTTGGGTTCACTATCATCAGAATTTCTTGATAGATAACACAATTCTGATGAGGGAGCAACTGTGAACTCTTAATTTTACACTTTAATCATCCAGTGGCACCTTAGCACTTGCTAAGTTTAATGAGCCATGCAAAGCCATTACAGTGGTCTCGCTAGCCAGTTTGCGAGCTCTAAAAGAAAATTTTTTAGCCTTCAATTATATTGTTATCAGACATTCAAATTTTTTAACCCCCAAACCAACAACCAATCTCTTAAAAAAAAATGCCACATCAGCTGCTACTGGAGTAGCCGTTGGTGCCATCGGCTGTCTGGGAGGCCCTGTCGACCCCTCTGATGGCGTGGTCTCCACCACCATTTTTGCTGTTCCCAAAATGCCCCCAATATGATTTTTTAGCATTTTTTAGTCATATCCTTTTGGTTTTTTCACTTTTTCACTTCCTAAATTACCCTCACTCCCATTTTCCTATAAATACCCTCTCATCTCCTGCATTTCTCCATACCCCTTGAGTTAGAATTGATAGCAATCCTCTAATTCTTCTCTTCTTTTCCCTCCAACCACTCTCTAATTAATTAATTAATCTTTTTAATTAATTAATTCTCACCCTAACCAAGTTAATTAATCTTTTTAATTAACTAAAACTCTTTTTTTTTTTAAAATAATCACTCAATTAATTAATTAATCTTTTTAAGTAATTAATCTTTCTTTTTTTTTTTTTTCAAAATCATGTTAATCCCTTCTTTTTAAATCCATCCTTCATCTTGATTAATTAATCATTTTAATTAATTGATCCATTTATTCATTTTATCACATTAATTAGTTAATTAATCATTTTAATTAATTAATTAATCTCTCCATCAACCCAATCACCTGGTCTCAATAAAACTGAAATTCGGTCCAGTAGAACTCTTTGCCCTCTAAAAGCTAAGGTATTAGCCTTTTCCAGTCAAACCAATCAATCAAATCTACCCCTAAACCCCTTCACTTAATTGTGGAATGAACTATATGGATTTTGATCACCATTCAGTGGGTTATATAGGCACGTTTGGAGTCTAAATCCAAATCCCAATCAATCTTTTTTTCCTTTTTAATTACTATAATTTATGGATGTTTCATTTTAAATTTTCTCATTGCACTTATACCATGCTCATGCATTAATCATGATATTATAATTGTCATATGATGTTTGTCATCCATGAAATTAATTTTTCAAAGTCAAATTAAACTTAAGAGCCAAATTTAAATTATTTAAAACCAAAAACCTAATTCCTGAACTCAACCTAATTCGAGGCTAGTGATTTTTATCCTTGGGTAAAATTAATTACTAATGAATTAGAGTCAATTTGGGTTTTTTTCCTTAATATTTTTCCAACTAAATAAAATTAAGAGGGTGACTCCTAAAATCATTTTAAAAAACAACTAATCTAAACCCGAGGGTTCCATCGTGAGTCTAAGCCCGAATGAGTATCCCGATTTCCTCTAGCAAATCGGACCGATGTTTGAGCGAGACCTCCCAATTAAATAATCTATCTCCATCACTAATATGTCAGTAATTTTAATAAAATTAATATTTTAATATTTCAAAATAGTCAGTAATCCATTGGTGAAATAATAATTTTATAACTAAATGGTCAGTAATCCGTCAATAAAGTTTTTAAAAAGAATAATTTAATAATATTGTCTGTCAGTAATTTATCAGTAAAGTATATTAAAAATTAATATTCTAAATAAAGGGTCAGTAATCCATCAGGAAACAGTTTAAAAAAATAATTTAATAACAAAAACGATCAGTAATCCGTCAGTAGTTCATTGAAAAATATTTTTTTAATGATTATAAACGATCAGTGATCTATCAGTAAATTGGACATTATATTTTTTTTTAAAAATATATAAAATATTTAATGAATTAATTTTATAAAATATATATTAATTAAAAATTATAAATAATTATATAATATAAATATCAAAATTAAATATTATATATATAATGTAATATTATTTACCAATAATATTATTTACAAATAATATAATATACTGTATAGCCTATAAATATTAAAAATAACTAAACTAAAAAAAAGAAAAAAAAGCTAATCATGCTCAGCATCATCATCCTCCTTATCCTCCTTGTCCTCCTCATCGTGGCCCTCCTGATGCTACTGCCATCCTTTGGATATATTATATATGCATTAACAGCAACAATAGTAGCATCTCTAGCTGAAGAGGACTAAGATGTAGTAGAAGTCAGTGGAAGAGCGGATGGAGGAGCAACGCCACTAGCAAAGTACTATGAGGAGAACTATCGCATCTGCAGCTCGACCTACTAGCAGACCTTCTCTTAGACCATCTACTATATCTCTTTTCACATCTGAGCTACTCGTATTGATCTCCTGCTGCATATGCTCAGCTATGGGCGGTGATAGTGGTGGAGTTAAGGAAGAACTAGCACCAAGATGTTCGAATGATCAAGCCAAAGACCCCATCCCATAGACTTGTCTCTTCTCTCTACCCCCAACAACTCTAAAGTATAGCTTAAACTAGTCTATATGAGGCGGCTCAGGAGATCCGGGGGCCGGCTGCGACATCTGCTCTCGGAGATTTATGATATCCACCTTTTTTTTAATATAATATTAGTTATTATTAAAATTTATAATTTACTTTAATAAGAAAATTGGTAATTAAAACTTATATGAATTAACTCAGGGCGCTGGTTGACAAAGGTCTATCGGTCTAGTACGTATGAAGAACTCCTCGAGAGTAGGGTCCCAACGAAGATCATTTCTCTATTAAGAATTAAAAGTATAAAACTAAAATTAGTAACTAAAAAAATTATGAAAGTAAATGAATTTTAAAGTACATACCAAATTTAGAAACAAATTAATTACTTATAATAAAAATTGACATCTTACCAATTTCTTTCTTCCCCTTTCTCTTGACATCGTAAAGGAAGTTCTTGTACCTATTTGCAGCCTTCTTAAAGAAGGTTGTCTTTACCTAGGTATTAATAGGCTAGTTCCAGTAGTAGTATTTTTGCAAAAAATAGAAAAAATACAAGTTATTATATAAATAATAATTAATAAATAAAATTTAAAATTAATTTATTAATAGTATGCATCTATACATTTTACTAATAAATTATTATATTTTATTATAGTTTATTATATATTATTATATTTAATTATACTTATTATGTTATTATATATTATTATATTTGTTATTTTATTAATTATTTCAAATACTTTCAAAAATATTTTTTATTATTTATATTCTATTTGTTATTCTTTATTATTCTGGTTTTTAAAATTTTTTAGAATATATATATATATATATATATATATATATATATATATATATATATATATATATATATATATATATATATATATATATATATATATATATATATATATATATTTATTTATTTATTTATTTATTTATACATATTATTTTATTTTGAATTCTATATAATAAATTATTCATTACATGAAATTCCTTCCAGTAGAACTCTTTGGTCTCTTGAGGCACTGATTTTCAATGCATGCCCTCAGGTCTTAGCTAGTTCTTAAATATCTTATAAATGGTCTACACTGATTCGAACATATACATCTTGCAGTCAAATTAATTAAATGTTAGTTAAATAAAAAGTAAAAGATATTATAAATTAAAAATTACATTAAGAAATATAATACTTATACATCTCCATCCAGCTGAGATGTTGCCTATGTCCTAGATCTAGTGGCAGGAATGCTGAGCTGTGGATGGACCTGCTCTAGTTGTAAGAGCGGCAGCTAAGGTATTGGTGGTAGATGTATAAGATGAAGGATGAGCATATAAAAGAGTAATGGGTGAAAGAACAGTGGATGAAAGAGTAACAGATAAAGGAATAGTGGAAGGTAATGAAGATAAGGGACCGGTAGATAGAGAAGGAGGAATAATAGTCAGGATAGGGGATGAAAGAACAATGGATAGATGAGTAGGCATAGGAGGACGAGAGGATAAATGGATATGTATGGTGATGGTCAATAGGATAAATGTAGGAGGTATAGAAGGAGAGATGGAGGGTAAAAAAGAAATATCGATGGTGGGGAGTGATGAACTAGTGGTAGGAAGACTATCAATGGTAGTACACCCTCCCTGCACGCGATGTTGTTTCTGGGATGTGGATATACTACTACCGGGAGTATCTCCCGGAGTCAGTACACATTTTAGAGTCGACATCTTTATAATTCATTAATTCATATTAATTAATTCATTCTTTAATATTAAATAAAAATTAAAAAAAAACACAAACAAATTATGGCAAATTGAAATTACTTAATTGAGATATAACAATGTAAATATAAATTCAAAAAATTAATACACAATTTAGAAAAAAGAAATACACAATTATAAAAAAAAATACATTAATTCATAATCTATTTCTTCAAGATTATCTGCATCTATGTTTTCATAAGATGTCTCGACTTCTGAATCAAACTTGAGTTCATCTTCAGTATCATTATTATCTTTATCATTCATTTCAACTAATTGCTCTTCAGGATCATTTAATGTTATAGGAGGCTTATCATCATTAACTTTAAGCATTGGCTCATCAACATCATTATCCTGAAATGGTTCTTCAGATGTTGTACTTATTCCACTACTATTCGTAATCTCTACACTGCCCACCAATCAACTTTATCTCACCACAAACTTGAATTAGGAATATAATACACTCTACAACCTTACATTGCCAATATAAATGGCTCATATTTATTAAATTACTACCTATGGTTGATTTCAATAAGATTATATTGCTTGTGAACTTTCATTCTCACATTTGGCATTGGATCAAACCATTCACGTTTAAATAAAATAGTCCTCTTAATTGGAAGTGCAAGGTATTCCGATTGCATTACTTCTGTTAATTGACCATAATAGTCAAATGCATTCTCATTATAATTAGAACCCTTTATGCATGCCTTACTATTAATTGATAACCTACCCAAACTTCACTTTTCAGTATGAAACTTGTAACCATTGATGAAGTAAACAGGATAAGTCATAACATACTGTAACAGACCCTTAGAAAGATCAAGAATGAATTGATTTGTAATTCTATTCATTGGATCATTTGCTTATGACAAAAATAAACATATAAACAGGACAGTATAGGAAACAAATCTTAGAATAATTTTTAAGTAACATTACTACATTAAACTTACATAGAATGAAATCACTGAGCAAATTCAGTCTCTAATTTTTTTGTCTATGTCAGTTTTTGCTATATTCAACAAATATTGCTTCAACATATCAATGTTTAAGCTTCATAAATGAGAAAAAGATAATTAAAATGATAATAAAACTTGAAAATAGCTATTGTGAGTTATTTTTATTAAATTGTAACTTGATGTATTTTGCAACTTCGGAGAAATTCAAAAGAATGTATGACTAAGTTGCCTTATATTCTTTGCCAATTATCAATCTCATTTTAGGTCAACCAAATGGTCTACTTGGATGAGTGAATATTAATAAAATACTAGGGATATTTGCTCTTTCAGGCATTCTGCCATCATCAATTCGAGATACTTTCCTATGCCTTGTATAGACGTGGGATTCGAAATAATAAGAGCAAAATGATGAGGCTTCCTCAACTAAGTATGCATTGCATATGGAGCCCTCAACTTTTGCTTTGTTTTTGACATTATGTTTCAAATGTTCATTAAATCTATAGCAACTAAATATCATAGATTACGAATATGACTTATTATAAATTAAAAGGTGTGATTTAAAATATTAAAATAGTAAAAGATTTTACGTCTCAAATGGATACATCAATTGGTACTGAACGAGGCTGCTATATGAGCTTCATATGCAATATGTACTAGTAGATGCTTTATAAAGTCGAAGAAACTTAGGGGAAAATGTGTTCTAGTTTACACAAGATCAGTGGAATGGTATTTTTAAGCCTCGCTATATCCTCTTCCCTAAAAAGTGTTAAAGTATGTTCTTTGAAAAATAAACTTAACTCCGTCAGTGGTTGCCAGAAATCCCCTCGGCAAAATTTCATGAAAAGCAATAGGAAGTAAGCGTTGTATGAAAACATGACGGTCATGGCTTTTTATTCCAAACAACCTTAGTTTCCATAGATCAACACAACTACCCATATTAGATACATACCCATCTAGAAATTTTAGACCTTTCAGCCATTTATATAAGACTTGTTTGCCAGCTTATTGAGTATATATCTTGCCTTTAGATATTTTCTGGATATTTCATCCATCTTTAACTCTTTATAGAGGTAGAACTATTTCAAGTCCTATCTGGATTTAACATGATCTTTAGATTTCCTTGGGATGTCTATTACTATGTTAAAGATATTTTCAAACACATTCATCTCAATGTGAATGACATCCAAATTATGTTTGATTCAGATTAGTACTTTAATATGGTAAATCCTAAAATATCCTTCGTTTTTTCCATCTACATCTGTTTCACTTTGCAATTTGAGCATTTACATCATCAACCCCTACTTTAGTCACTCTCCTTAACTTCAAACTAATTATCTTGCAACAATTCTATTCTCAAACGAATAGGCAAAGCAAATACACGAACAACTAGATTCTTTATGAAAGCTATTTTCTTCCATCTAAAAGGATGATCAGGCGGTAAGAACTTCTGGTGGCAATCAAACCATGACTACTTACCCCTTTTAGGAAGGTTGAAGGAATCCATTATTTCCTTGCAATATGGACATGCAAGTCTACCCTGATGAGAATCAAGATGCCTTGGAAGAATCCTATAAATATTTGCAAGTTAAAGATTTCAAGAAGGTTTTTCAAGTTTGTCATTTCTATCAACATAGCCTACAAAGACATGCAATCTAGCCATTATACATGATTGGTGAGTCATTCAAGAAGAAAAGAAGGTTGCATGAAGTTTCTTACAAGCTAAGCAAGGATATTTAGATTATGAGCTTTGCATATGGATCCAATTGCATTCAAGGAAGCTTCAACATTGATGAATTGCATAAAGGGGGTTGGAAAAAGGCAAAATATGGAAGTTCAAGCTTTATACATGATCCATGGGAAAGAAATCAAAACGGGGTAGAATGTAACATGTTTTGGAACATGTGTATGTCCTTAAGCATGTAGCATTCTGTTGCTTCATTTCATTTTTGAATTTAATTATTTTATTTTAGTTTTTGATGTTTTTGGGCCCCTATCAATATGATATAAGCCCATATTCAATTAAATTAAGTTTGTTTATGTAATTAGTAAGTTTTGGGCCTATTTATGTTAGGTTCAAAGCCCAAAATGAGTTTAAGTTTATTTCTTGTCTAGAAATCAGCTTAGGAATCTATTTCTAACTAGCAAACTTCAATCCTTGTTTAGGAAAATTTTCTAGTCTTTGTTTACTTCTACTTTAGGGTTGATTCTCTATATAAACTCAGCTATTCAATTAAAATGGAAAGTTTTGATTAATAAAAAAATCAGTTTGCTTAAGAGTGTGATTTCTTGTTTTTTATTCTTACTTGAATAAAGTTCATATAATCAAAGCTAATTACTTTATACATATTCATTCCAAGGTCCTCTTTCACGGGTTTTGTATTGTGTCGCAGAGATGATCATCCAAAAGTGATCATATTCCTAAGTGCTCTATCACGGGTTGGATTTGGGTCGCGGACTTGGGAAAAACCTGATTTAGCTTTCCATAGAGTTGCTTCCAAGCATAAAGGTATTGGATCTCAATGCAGGTCATTTGGGATTCATATCATATCCTGAGTACTCCAACCAGACAATATACTAGATGCAGGAAAATCACTCACAATCTATATCAGAATAGCTCGCATATGAAAATTCTACTTTGAAGACATATCATATGTGTCACGACCCAAAATCTTGGCTGTGACTGTCCTAGGGTTCAGGGAGAAATAAGGTCACCTAAACCCATAGAACACCCAAGGTATCCTAATTTTTAGCTTATTCTTATAAGCCATTACTTCCAAGATTGAAACCAATGAGTCATTTCCAATTCCCAAGAACTACTTAAACTATAATATTATATGCAATGTACATACGTCTCATACCATGCTTGAAAATGGAGTAACATACTTGGATATTTATAAATATCATTCTTACACTCATGCCTAATATCATAATTATACATATACTTAATACATGTTATCAAGTATTTATACTTGTTTTTACACAAAATACTCACACACCCTATGCCTCTAGTCACCATGGAGCTCTAACTGACAAATTGACACAAATTTATCTCTACAAAATCTTAGCACATTCCAAGTTAAGAAGCATCGCTTGGTTTACCTTGCTAATGAGACACCTTAACCTAGGAAAATTATAAATAGCTACATAGTGAGATAAGCTCAGTGAGTACCAAATAATATAATGCAGAAGCAAGTAATATAAATGATCATCATGAGGTTTACAGGATAACAATGGAGTGATATTATCCCAAAATTAGCTATATTGAACTTTGGGTCAACTTTAGCAGAAATAGAGATGTCTTGGGAGTGGAAAGCTTCCCATACATATAAATTATAGAATGGCGGCATAAGCCTTACTCACCTCACTCACAAATTTCACATTACATAAGACTGATCAGGTCCTATGGTTAGGCATTCCCCCCTAACAGAGATTGGGTACTCTAGCCCTACCTGTAGGCTTTACCAAGTGCATAAGGTTTGGTGTTTTTCCATACACCAAAAAGGGTTTCTACTTTGTCATGGGTATCCAAATAGGGCACATCCAAATTGGTATCAAGTAGTTGATAACAAGTAATTGATATATCAATCATTTGGTACAATACAATATCAATGCATAAGGTTTTTCATGTCCAAACTATTCAATAGCAGAAATTTAGAATTCAAAGGTCACATTTCCTAGTCAACACATATACAATGCTTCTCATTTTGGTTATGTATCAAGAGTAGCATTTTGATTGATAGTAGCAATTAATGTGGTGCAATTACATTGTATTATAAAGTAATCATTTTTACTCCTTTGCTTTTAGCACCTATTATGCTTGGTCAATTAAAGTTCCTCATGACCTCTAGCAACCTCTTTGCCCTTGCCTTGTACTTCTACACCCATCACATTTCAAACACACAACAATTAGCAACCAATAATAAAAATATATCAATTGTACTATACTTATTTCTGTTTTATGCTAGATTTCCTACAATCACATGCTTGTAAGCCTAAACCTTGAATTCCCAAATTATTCCATAACCCTAACTTGTTTTTATCTAAGCTCATCTTTGGGAAACTTCTAAATTCTTTAACTATTCCCTAATTTAATTGTAAGAACTTGAAATTGACATGGTATATAACACATATAGTCACCTAATCACCACCACATAGTATTACAACACCAAATTCTTCCTTTGAACATATTCATGCTTCAAAGCTTTCCAAAGCTTGAATCATGTTCCCAAAGCTCATTCACCCCTTTTTAAATCAATTCCCATCATCTAAGGTTATTCAAAAACACATCCTAGGCATCATTAATTCATGTTGGCCGAACCTCCCTAGGTGATGCACAACTATTTTTCCATACAATATTATCACTAAAATCCATTTTAAAACATAAAAGAAAGGATAGATGTAATTCCTCACCTTGATTAGTGTATCTTGCTAGAACTCTTGAAGTAGTTAGACATGGAGGGAACTCTTTTTTTGTAGAGAATTTTGGGTGTAGAGAAAGTAAAAAAATGAATTTCTCAACATAAATTTGCTTATATATATAATGGATTGGAAGGTGAGGATTTACCAAGTTAAATTTAATGGTTAGGTTTCATTCTTAATAAATGGCTAGAATGGTGTGAAGGTGGAGGGCCAAGATTCTCTCTACAATGGTGAGAGTCATCCTAAATGGTTAGGTGGTCCAATGGAATTTTGACTCATGTGGGAGGAGCATCAAGAGTTTTGGTTGATGAAGCATTTGACTTGGTCAACTTTGGTAACTAAAAAAAAAAAAACTACACCATAAAGGCTTATTCTCTACATAACTATGTTCATTGACTTAGGACTTCTATTTTGCTCATATCCTAAATGGAGTGTTTTTCTTAGGCCTATGGCCGGCCTTCCTATGTGGGGTTGGGCTCCCAATACATCAAGGCCCATTAGCAAGCCCATAAGCCTAAAACAGATTAGAAATTTTCCCATACAATTCTTTCCCGTACCTTTCACTATAACTTCTCAAATTGAATCATTTAACTTCTATACCCACTATTCTAATTGTCATATAAATTCTACTTTAATCATTAGAGCACACTAAAATTTCATGCTAGGCAACCATCACACATTATGTCTTAAAACTGCTACCCATTCCTTATCGTTCACATATCATCCTATCATTCAAAAGTCTAATCCTTTAATGTCATTTGTAACCAAAATGAGTCTCAAACTTCCTAGATGTTACAATATGTATCAATGCCTATATACCACAACCATAGCAATTTTGCAATGAGAGGCTGTAAAAATACATCCAACCTTTGTTTTGGATTATTTGATCTAGAGACTATTACAGACAGGAACATATATTCTTTCTTCATACACATCCTTAGAGGCAGATTATATGGCGTCACTATAATTGGTCATGATGAGTATTACTTTTCAAGTTGTCCAAAAGGCTGGAAGACATCAGTGTATAACCCCAAATGGACAATACAGATTTTAAAAGCAAACTCTAGGTTTAACTTATTGAAATGCTTCCATGCTACAGAATTTAAATAATGTTGCATCACTCCATCTTCCTCTTTATGTTCCATATGCCATCTCGTATGCTTTGCAATTACTTCAAAGGCATACAATCTTTGTAAACTTAGAGTCACAGGGAAGTAAACCATGATCTTATATGGAATATTTTTATTGGATGGACATGCACCTCGACATCTTGGATTATTTCTAGGCTAATCACAAAACTTGCATACAATTAGATTACTATCTTCACCCTAGTAAAGTATGCAAATGTTCTTGCAACAATGAGTTTTCTTAATTGGAAGGCCCAAACCCTGTATTAACTTCTTGGTGTTGTAAAAACTGTCCACCATTGTGTTATCTTCAGGTAACGACTCGTTGTACCACTGCAATATCTCATTATAACACCTTTTTAGATAGATGGTGTTCTTATTTGATATTTAAAAGTTGTGTCACTGTAGATAACTTAGACTGTTTCTCACAGTTAGGTCACAATTCTTCGTTATCATACAGTTTTCTGAGTGGTCAGATTTGGTGCTTCCTCCATTCCATCTTAATTAAAATCTGGCCTAGCTCCATTAACATATTATGGCATGTAGTTGGAGGATAATTATCTGCATCTTCATAGCCTACTTTAGCCATTGCTGAAGTTCCAAACCCATTTACTTCACCGTGAAAATACCATTCACAGTACTGCAGTACAAAATATTTCTTTAGAATGTGCAACTTGACAGTATGTGGTTCAAGAAAATTTCAATTCTGACATTTCTTATGGTTACAAGGACATCGAACACTGGTCCTACTCATACACTTGAAGGAATATTAGGTGTAAATTAAACAGAAGCAATATGATGGGTAAAATTTTGAACATTTTAAAATTTCACTTTCACCTAAATTAGTCCAATAATCATTCAAACATTCATCTAATTAGTATGTAAAACACATAAGATAGAAAGAAGAATAAATGGTAATTAAATTATCTCTTAAAGTCTGTGAGGCTTCACCCGAGCACTGGTTCGATCTGCCGAGGAATCGAAATGCTCTTCAAAAGAAACTCCATGATTGGAACTCGCTGTGAGTTCAAAAAATTGATTTATGTAATTTGGAAGTTGTGAAAGTGAGTCGCCACTTTAATTTACTTGTTTTAATTGGAAAAATTAAAGAAAACTCAAAATGATTGACTCCACAAAATATTTGATTTATCCCAATGAAAAATGTACTAATCTGGAAGTGACCAAAGAGGGCTCGGGGATTAGGTTTTGGTAATTACACAATTAAGAAAATATGATTTTCTTTAGTTTGGCTAAAAATTGCAAAATAACCCTTAAAAAAGGAATTTTCATGTATGCATGAACATGAATAAAATGATGAATGAACAATTATAGATGATAGGATGAAATGATAATTATAGATAAATATGCGAAAATAAATCCTACTTAATTATTACAAATCAAAACAAATGAAAAGAAAGAGGATCTTTCCTCTAGCCCTTATGGGTACTAGGAAAAGCACACATTCCTCAATTAAGTTAAAGACATGAAAGTTACAAAATTGAAATAAGATGTGAGTACAAATAAATTAAAGTAAAAAGGGGGACATGTTGTTAAAAAGATTTTGGAGTTGATGCCTTTCAGAATGGCAGCCTACGTATCCTATTGAATAGGAATCAAACCCCACACAGTTCTTCCTTCTTGCAAAGGAGGGGTTCTGGAAAAAAGTATTAGTTTGTTTATTAATTGAATTCTGATTCTTAAATTAATAAATTTTAGATCTTTTCTGTTTTAGACTTAAAGAAAATTCTATATCTGAGTTTAAAATTTTGAAAATGGATAAAAGGAATTATACCTTTGCTTTCCTTGATTTTCAGTGAACGGAGCGAGCTTAACTCTAGATCTAAGCTCCACTTTGGATTTAGGACCCTGAAATTGAACCTTAAACAGTAAAAGGTTAGTAAAATAGCGTAATAAATGTAAATTAAAAAGAAACTAAAATAATAGCTTTTGTAACAAATTTCAAGCAGAACTTAAGCACAACAAGCAGAGCAATATAGGAGAGTTTTTGCATTGGAATTCCCCCTAAATGAGCTTGAAGGAGGCTCTATTTATAGAGCTACTAAGGAGGCACCGACGGTACGGACGACGGCACCGAAAGCTCACTGGTGGCACCGGTGGCTCGCTGGATGTCTGGACGGCACAAGGGATGTGCCACCCATGCCGCCGGCATGGATTTCGTGCCGCCCGGAGAGGCAGCGTGTCGCGTACATGCTGATTGGCTGGTTTGACCTATTTCCTACTTTTTCATCCATTTTTTGGTGCGTTTCAGTTCTGATTCAAGCTCGATTTGATTATGTGAGTTTGTGACTGAAAAGCAGTCGACTGGAGGTGAAAGACTCAGGAAATTTATCTTTCAATAGGGTGCTGCCCCCTTGACCCCTGGCTATTAACCTGTTAGCGGACCACCGTATGCGTAGTGCACTATTCTTAGTAGGTGTCAAGATGCAGCCGGATCATAAGGGTGCAAGTTTGAGGGTTCACAACTGCCCCCTCATCAGACTTGGCTTTAAGCAAAAGGCGATTCTGATGACAGTGAACCTTAGGAAGAGATGCCATGTCAGACTTTGGCCTTATGCTCTTGCAACATCAGATGTTTGGCTTATATGTTCCTTTGCCATGTCAGATTCTAGGCTATGCCATGTCAGAACCTAAGCTATACCATGTTAGAGTCTGGGCTTGTGATATTTGCTTGTGCTTATTATGCATAAGGATATTCATGCTTTGTGCAAACTAAACCTTATGAAGAAGGACAAACATGGTATAAAGATATGAACCTTTTGGGAGAGGGCCCATAGGATAAATGAGGTTTTGTCAATAGCTATTGATTTGACCTTGGCATTGGACGTGAGAATGGTCATGGTGATATTCAATTAAGGCTATATGTCCAGCCTAATTGTTGGAAGTAAATATGATTTGATAAATTTTAATCAAGGCTATCTGTTCTGCCTAGACTTTAAGATTTGGAGATTTGGTCCACCTAGAGAATTCAAATTGGTTTAGTAAGGCCACCTGTTTGGCCATACTATTGGGGAGATTATGATTAAAGTTATCTATTTGGCTTTGATGTTTGGGAAGATTGGGATCAAAGTTATCTATTTGGCTTTGGTGGTTGGGAGGATTAAGGTCAAAACTATCTGTTAGGCCTTGTTGGTTAAGAAAGTTAGGATAAAAACTATCTATTTGGCTTTAGTATTAGAAGGATTGGGATCAAAACTATCTGTTCAGCTTTGGTGTTGGGAAGAATAGGATCAAAGCTATTTGTTCAGCCTTGATGTTGAAAAAGTTAGGATCAAAGCTATCTGTTCGGCTTTGGCGTTGGGAGGAATAGGATCAAAGCTATTTGTTTGGCCTTGATGTTAGAAAAGTTAGCATCAAAGATATCTGTTCGGCTTCAATGTTAGAAGGATTAGGATCAAAGCTATCTGTTCAGCTTTGGTGTTAGATTTAAAGAAGGTTATGTCTCTGAAAGACGAGGGGTGTGGGAATGTCAACATGGGTGGCTCGACTCAGTTTGCCCATTAAAAGTTATGATGGAGGATTAGTCCTTGTAGGGAAAAATCTTGGCTAAGGAGGGAAGGTCTAGTTAGGAAATCCATTTGGAAGGCTTAGTCTGATTTTGCCTTAATGGAGATCATGGGCTTCATAAATGAAGGCCTTTTGGGAGTGGGCAGCTTCTTGGTTTAGGCTTTATGATGAAGGCTTTTGGTTTTGGGCTTCATGGCAAAGACTTTTAGACCTGGGCTTTATAGCAAAGGCTTTTGGATTTAGGCTTCATGGTGAAGGCTTTTAGGTATGGGCTTCATGGTGAAGGCTTTTGGATTTGGGCTTCATGGTGAAGGCTTCTTGGTTTAGGCTTTATGATGGAGGCTTTTGGTTTTAGGCTTCATGGCAAAGGCTTTTGGATCTAAGCTTCATAGCGAAGGCTTCTGGATCTAAGCTTCGTGGCAAAGGCTTTTTAGATTTAGGCTTCTTGATGAAGGCTTCTGGATTTAAGCTTCTTGATGAATGCTTTTGGATTTGGGCTTTTTAATGAAGGCTTTTGGATTTGGGCTTCTTCATGAAGGCTTTTGGATTTGGGCTTCTTGATGAAGGCTTTTTGGGAGATATGCCTTGACTTTTGGTTTTGCCAAGAAAAGGGTGGTACGTGGCTTGAGCTTTGGTATGATTTACCAATGAGGCTTGGGATGGAAAAGTATGATTTCATAAAGTTCGAGAATGGTTTTGAAGGTAGGCTGAAACTTCTAAAAAGAATCATGAAGGTTGTATGATTTTGCTTTTTGTAGTATGAATCATGGAAAAGAGCAAGTCAAGCTTTTCTTGTTGTTTAAGATTGAAGAGACTCTTGGAGTGACACTTAATTATAGATTGCACTAGTTGAAACAAATAGCCCTTAGGAATGGCAAAAGGGCTAGTGGAAGAAGATAAATTGGGGATCATGCTTCCAAATAAGAGATAAGAATGTGATAGACTAGAGATATGTATGAGGGATTGTGCCTTAGCTCTTTGAGCTAAGCGACATGATGGATTGACAACAGATGATGACCTATGAAGACATGCCTCCATTGTAGGATAACAACATAAAAGATTGTATATCCTTAAAGAATAAACCTCTGGTTAGGAAGGATGATGAATTGATTAAAGATGATTTGACAACTTCAGACATAAGGAAAGATGACTTGGATGAGTTTTTTTTTTCTCTCTCTCTCTCTCTCTCTATCTCTCTTTCGCAGCTCTAACTTTTGCCTAAGCTACCCTTTTTGGGTTTTCAGCTTAGCGAGCTTGCATTTAGGAGAAAATATTCCACCATGATTTGGGCTGCTGCTTTGAAGGGCTCTGGCCTTTGAATTCTGGATTTAACAAAGGTCTTTTCTGAACTTGTTGCCCTTGTTGAGGTGCATTTGTTTGATTACCTAATGTGCAATAGGTAATTCTATTTGGTTTGCTCTTTGTGCTTTAATTATTTGATGAGAGGTCCATTACTTGACCTTCTTTGATTAGGAGCAAATGAAGCGATAGTTGATTTGTGAGCACCTCTGATTTGTGGTGGGTTTAATTGATTGTTCATTCGTCTTTTTTTTCCTCTTTTTCTTTTTCTCTATTTTTTTTTTTATTTTTTATAGCTCATCCACGCTGGACTAAACAAGGAAGACAAAAGAAAATGTATGTGCATTACTATAAAGGAAAGTTTATTGCAAGATGATAAAAGAAACCGTTATGGTCGACAAGAATAAAGAAAAATAAGACGACAGACTCTGACTCAGATTTGGAATCAGACTTTTGAGATTCAGACTTGGACTCAAGTTTAGACTTGGAATTCAATCTCAGACAGGTCAGATTAGCTGAACTTGAACTACTCCATGACATGCCTTTTGGGGCTAAGGTAAGGTATGGTTGAGTTAGAATTAGATTCCTCATCATTGTTTAGGTTGGTGGTGGGGAATTCAGCTTGAAATGGTATACTTTGGATGCAATCTTCAACTTTTAACGCAGTTGCAACCAAAGCTCTGAAGGTGGGTAGGTATTGTGTTAACAAATGGGCTTTATAGGTGGGAAATAGATTCTTGACAATGATATCTACTTGTTCTTGCTTGGTTGGCCTGTTTACCATTTGAGCAGCTTTAGCCCTCCACCTTGTAAGGAATATGGAAAAGGACTCATCTGGAAGTTGTTTTGTGGTTTCTAAATCCCTTCTTGTAATGTCCACTTCAATATTGTAGTGGTAGTGTTCGATAAATGCCTTGAAAATGTCCTCCCAAGTCTATTTTTGGGTATCATCCAAGTTAATAAACCATCTTAGGGTGGTATCTGTAAGGGTTTGATGAAAGAGTTAAGCAAGGAGCTCATTGTTGATACCAAACGGATGCATTGCCCCCACATACATCTTTAAATGGATCTTGGGGCAAGTAGTACCATCAAATCTGTCCAAATTCGACATCTTGAACTTTGGCGAAACTCTTGCATTAGGAAATAAGCTTAGGGAGCCTATATCAACTAAGTTTTCTTTCTTCTTCATATTATTTAGCATTTTTTCCATGCACTTCACTTTTTCCATGAAGGCTTTGATTTTAGGGTTGACTTCCTTCCTTTGGAAAGGATCTGCGGGTCGGGAAGTGAGTGTAGGGGTGAAATTTGGTGGTTGAACTATCATGGGTTGATAGAGTGAGTTGTTTCTGAGGAATTCAGGTGATGGAATAGGTAGTGGTGGGATCGTGTTAGTATTTGCAGACTCTTTGTCTTTGGAATCAGCTCTGAAAGTAAATCCATAGACAGGATAAAAAGCGGGTCTTGGGTCAGATTTGAGTAGTTTTAGGTCAGTTGAGCTTTGGACCAAGGAGCTCTGTTCCATCAAGTTGCGGACATCTTCCATAATGGCCCTCCTTTGGGCTTTAAGCAGGTCTTGAAAATAGGCATCTTGCCTCTTCATCAGGGTCTCTTGTTGTTCAAAGAGCTTAACAAGAAGCTCGTTAAAGATTTCATTAACTCTGGTAGTAGTGACTTCATCTCTGGCAACAGACATTTTGTCAACCTTTGAAAGGGAAAAGGAACTGGGCTAGTATCAAGCTTTGGAAAAAAGGGTTATGGGGAGGTGTGACAAACTAAAGGATCTTAGGTTTAATGACAATGGATGACAGTATCTTAGGGTTAGGTTGATGGTGTATGGGCAAAGATGAGGGTAGAGGTGTATGATGTTAACTAGGTAGGTATTTAGCTAAGGGAGCTAGGTCAAATTTTAGCTTTGGGTGGGTAGGTCAGATTTTAGCTTTGAGTGGCTAGGTTAGAATTTAGCTTGGTATTGTGATTTATGAATTGTTTACCATGGGTTTAAGGATAGAGTGACCATGGGTTTTTTCGATTGGGTTATGGATGTACAATGGATTTGGATGTTAGGTGGACCATGGGTTTGGTGATAGTTGGATAATGGGTTAGACTAGATCATGGGCTTAGATGGGCTATGGGTTTGGGTAGTGATGTAAGAGATGAAACCTAGTCAGCATTTAGTTTGGGTAAGGATAAGAGTGATGCTAAGTTAGTATTTAGCTTTGGTAAGGATGGTTGAGGATAATGCTATATCAGTGTTTAGCTTGGGTAAGAACTATGAAAGATGAAAGCTAGATCAGTGTTTAGCTTGGGTAAGAGTTTATGGACAAGGATGAGGGTACATAGATGGGTTTATTTTTACCATGAGCTTGACATGGGTTTGGATAGGACCGGACCATGGGCTTTAGGCTTTGACCATGGTTTTAGGTGGACCATGGGCTTTAGGTGTTGACCATGGATTTTGGGTTTTGACCATAGGTTTAGGTGGACCATTGACTTTGGATGTTGACCATGGGTTTAGGTGAACCATGAGTTTTGGGTTTTGACCATGGGTTTAGGTGGACCATTGGCTTTGTGTGTTGACCATGGATTTAAATGGACTATGGGCTTTGGGTTTTGACCATGGGTTTAGGTGGACCATTGGCTTTGGGTTTTGACTATGGGTTTTGGGTGAACCATGGGTTATGGCAGACCATGGTCTTTGGGTATTGACCATGGGTTTAGGTGGACCAATGGATTTTGGGTATTAACCATGGGTTTAGTTAGACCATGGATTTTGGGTGTTAACCATGGATTTAAATGGAATATGGGCTTCAATTTTTACTATGGGTTTAGGTGGACTATGGGCTTTGAGTGGTGACTATGGGTTTTGGGTGAACCATGGGTTATGGTGGACCATGGTCTTTGGGTATTGACCATGGGTTTAGGTGGACCAATGGATTTTGGGTATTAACCATAAGTTTAAGTGGACCATGGATTTTGGGAGTGAAGATGTTTGGATAGGTTTTTGACTCTTCACAAGGTTCAAGCTATACATGCATGTATGCATGAATGAAAAAGGTTTCATGATAATGACATACCAAGTTCAGTATTAAGGTGGATACAATCCTAAAGGAAGGTTCTATGAGTCATTACATAAGAGGGTTAGGGTGGTTTAAAGGGAACCCATCACACTAGAGATGCGATATACCTAACCACATGTTAGATAAGGAGCCTTGCGTGGGTCCAATGGTACGTGCATGCTCGTTACATCTCTAAAAGGATTAGAGGATATGTTGTGGGTTGGATGATTTCACTATCGGCAAGCAGACCTAAGGAAGGTTGCCCACTCAATGTTACTTTCTATCCTTTGTTTTCCTAGAAGCTAGATTTTTGTTGACCAGGAGTCTGATGTAGTGATGCATGACAAAGTTATTTCACATTTAAAGCCAAACTCGGTATTTTACCAAAAGTAATTCACTTTATCTTTTATTTGAAAAATATTTTAAATCCCCAGTGGAGTCGCTAACTGTGAGGCCTCACCCGAGCACCGGTCCGATCTGTCGAGGAATCGAAATGCTCTTCGCGAGAAACTCCACGATTGGAACTCGCTATGAGTTCAGAAAATTAATTTATGTAATTTGGAAGTTGTGAAAGTGAGTCGCCACTTTAATTTACTTGTTTTAATTGGGAAAATTATAGAAAACCCAAAATGATTGACTCCATAAAATATTTGATTTATCCTAATGGAAAATGCACTAATCCGCGAGTGACCAAAGGGGGCTCGGGATTAGGTTTTGGTAATTACACAATTAAGAAAATATGATTTTCTTTAGTTTGGCTAAAAATTGCAAAATAACTCTTAAAAAAGGAATTTTCATGTATCCATGAACATGAATAAAATGATGAATGAATAGTTATAGATGATAGGATGAAATGACAATTATACATAAATAAGCAAAAATAAATCCTACTTAATTATTACAAATCAAAACGAATGAAAAGAAAGAGGATCTATCCTCTAGCCCTTATGAGTACTAGGAAAAGCATACATTCCTCAATTAAGTTAAAGACATGAAAGATACAGAATTGAAATAAGATGCGAGTACAAATAAATCAAAGTAAAAAGGGGGAAATGTTGTTAAAAAGATTTTGGAGTTGATGCCTTTCAGAATGGCAGCCTACGTATCCTATTAAATAGGAATCAAACCCCACGCAGTTCTTCCTTCTTACGAAGGAGGGCTTCTGGAAAAAGTGTTGGTTTGTTTATTAATTTAATTCTGATTCTTAAATTAATAAATTTTAGATATTTTCTATTTTAGACCTAAAGAGAATTCTACATCTGAGTTTAGAATTTTGAAAATGGATAGAAGGAATTATATCTTTGCTTTCCTTGATTTTCGGATGAACGGGGTGAGCTTAACTCTGGATCTAAGCTTCACTTTGGATTTAGGACCCTGAAGTTAAACCTTAAATAGCAAAAGGTTAGCAAAATAGTGTAATAAATGTAAATTAAAAAGAAATTGAAACAATAGCTTTTATATCAAATTTCAAGCAGAACTTAAGCACAATAAGCAGAGCAATATAGAAGAGTTTCTGCATTAGAATTCCCCCCCAAATGAGCTTGAAGGAGGCTCTATTTATAGAGCTCTGAGGAGGCGCCGGTGGTACAGACGATGGCACCGAAAGCTCACCAGTGGCACGAGCGGCACCAGTGACTCGCCGGACGTCTGGGCGGCACAAGGGGCATGCTGCCCGTGCCGCCGGCATGGATATCTGGTGGCATGTCCAACGTGCCGCCCGGAGAGGCGGCATGCTACGCACACGCTGATCGGCTGGTTCGACCTGTTTTCTACTTTTTCGTCCATTTTTTAGTCCATTTCAGCTCCGATTCAAGCTCGGTTTGATTCTGTGAGTTTGTGACTGAAAAGCGGTCGACTAAAGGTGAAAGACTTAGGAAATTTATTTTTCAATAGGGCGCTGTCCCCTTGACCCCTGCCCGTTAACCTGCTAGCGGGACCGCCATATGCGTAGTGCACTATTCTTAGTAGGTGTCAAGCTGCAGGCGGATCATAAGAGTGCAAATTTGAGGGTTCACAAAGTCTAACAACTTTGATTCTTCTTTCTATTCCAAAAGCTCCCCAATTGTTAAGCCTTTAGATTGTCCACACCAAGTTCCACCTCTAAGGCTCACTTTGATTTGCTTAAGTGTTCTTGATTCCTTCTATTGGTAGCCCTATTGAATTCAAGATCTTATAACACAAATCTTTGGTGATTTGATTTCTTCTAATTGCTATGGATATACCTTTTCAATTCAAGAAATTTTTGTTCTTTCATAAAGAACAAAGAATAAGAAATGAAGAACAAGAAATTTGAAGAACACTTCTTCTTTTTCTTTTTCTCTCAAGACTTAGTTGCTAAGTTTTCTATAGAAAAGATGTGCATAAAAGCTTTTTAAATTAAACAACATCATTTCCTTTATATAGCCAACAACTTTGTTGATTATTAGGAGACAAATTAAATATTTAATTTGCTTTATACTTTAGGGTTAAATAGAAACAACCATATTATCCTTTATAGTTCTATGATTATTTCAATTAAACCTTAAAATAGTTAAAAGACCATTTTGACCTTGGTAGACTTTCTCTAACCACTAAACTCATCATATGGGCTTTAAAGTTATAGAAATTCTCTAACCCCTAAATTGTCCCTCTCCATTTCTCAATGGGTTTGAGCTATTTAGGGTTTTGTCCAATAGCTCAAAATTAATTCTTTTAGCTCATCCATAGTTTTAATTAATTTAATCCCTCTCATATATATATATATATATATATATATATATATATATATATATATATATATATATATATATATATATATATATATATATATATATATAAATTAAGATTTAATTAATAAGAAATCATTTTTAAATTTAAACTTCAAGACATGCTATAGTTTTTGTAAATTTAATTACAAGTTCAATCCTTTTACTACTAATCAATTAATTAAATACTTTAATTAATTATTATGGTAAACCTTTTATTTTTGGAAGGTGAATACTTTTGGGTGTATGACTTTCTAGATTCATGTCTAATTAGTAATGGAATTGAGAAAACACTTTTCTATACTAATGTGAAATCCTTATTTTACCCTTAGCCCCATAAGTCATGAGTGATGCCTAGCATAGCATATCATGACAACCTAATTAGAATAAATGTAAGTGTTTAATTAGTTATTCATTTCATGGACCATTGATCATAATTAACGTACACTAAAATCTCTTAATTACGAAATCCTAATCTTAGCTAGGATCATTGATTTGTCAAACCCTAATATACTTCATAAAATTGATTCCTACTAGAAACCCTTTCTAGTGAAGATGAAATCATACCAACAAGATGAAACCACCGTCATCAAATTTCTTACATTGGTTATACACAAATTATAAACTGAAAGGCCTCACCAAATGCATTTAGGCCCAAGTAAATAATTACAAATTAAACACGAAATACAGATCTTTACAGGCCTGGCACAAGTTGAAACCATACCAACAAGATGAAACCACCGTTATCAATTTTCTTACATTGGTTATACACATAAATTGTAAACTGAATGGGCTCACTAAATACATTTAGGCCCAAGTAAATAATTACAAATTAAACACAAAATACAGACCTTTACAGGCTTGACACAAGTTGGACTTAACTTTTAAATTGAGCCTAATTTTTTGAACAGTATCAACAAGTATAGGTTGTACGCCTTTCTGTAGGATGTGCTTTTTCTTTTTTATAATATTACATCTCCAAGCTTAATTAAAAAAAACAAAAAAAAGAAAGACAAAGTCATTACGAAAAAAAAAAAAGAAAGACAAATTCATTCATTTTCAAGCCAATGAATGAATCTTAAATGGAAGAACTTTAGAGGATTTTAACATTCTTGCAAAATCTTACTCCATCAGTTTCAAAATATTTATCGTTTAAAATTACAACACATAAATTAAAAAAGTTATTAAATTGTTATAATTTTAAGTAAAAAAGATTAAAATACCATTTATTGATTTTGATGTAGAGAAAAAAAAAGTAATTAATGCAATATTTAGTAGGAGAATAAATGGAGGGTAAAATTAGAAAAAAAATAATAAATGCATTCTTAAAATTTTAAAATGATAAATAAATTGAAACAAAAAAAATTTCTCTAAAACGATAAATATTTTGAAACGGATGGAATAAATGAAAAAATAAAATTGTAAATCTCGAAGCATAGATAAAGCTTATAAAGATTACATTGCTTTTATTAATCCTCTATCAAAATAGTTCTATAATTTATTGCTCATAAGATAAACTTAATAGCCAAATACATATATATTAAGCATGCATAGTTGGACAATACACATGCATAGGTAAGCGAGGCTTGGTGAGTGCAACCAATGGTTTAGCAAGTGTACAATCTCTTTCAGATTCGGTAAGATCAATAGTTGTGTGATTAGGAGGCAAACTCTAACTAAACCCATGAAGAAGCCTAGCAAATAGCATCACAGTCATTGAAGTCCCCAGAGGAACACCTACACATCCACGCCTTCCTGTGCTAAAGGAAATGAACCTTAAATCATTTTCTGTAAGCATCACTTGAGACCCATCATCCTTTATATGGCGTTCTGATTTGAACTTGAGTGGTTCATCCCAAACCTTGGGGTTTCGATTGAGACCGACCCGACTTAGCACAACATGACTGCCTTTAGGAATAAAGTAGTTTGCAACTGTTGTACCAGCAATGGAGACATGAGGAATATTGAATGGGGCCACAGGGTGAAGGCGAAAGGCTTCTCTTGCACAGCCTTAACGTAATTAAGCTGTGAAAAATCAGATTCTTGGACAAGTCTTTCTTTTCCAACTACTCTATCTAATTCTTGCACGGCCTTTTCAAGGATTTTTGGTTGGTTTATCATTTCCGTCAATGCCCATTCAAATACATTTGATGGATTATCCACTGTTGCTAGCATTATTTCCTGCAAACATCATATATTAATTAGTATTTTTTTAAAATCATTGGTAATTTAAATATATAATATACAATATTAACACTTTAAATTCAAATATCAATTTTTTAATGAAAAAATAGTTTCCACATAGGCAAGCGTCATGGTATGTATACTATGTTAATATAGAATAATTTAAGATAAAAAAAAATTTTACAAGATAAAAATAATTAAAGTCATTAATTAATCTTTAATGTTTAAGAAATGATAAAATCTAAAGTCTAAAGAGATCTTATTACTTCTCTTCAAAGAAAAATGTATAATCACAAGATTTTTTTAATTTTCTCAAGATTTTTGAAATTTTCAATTTTAAGTATAATAAAAAAATTCACATTTATATTATTAAATTAATAATTCAGTATACATTAAGAATTAAAATTTAAATTTAGATAAGAATTAAAATTTTGATAAAAAAAAAAATCAGATTCATGTATAAAACAATTGATTGACTAACTACCAAATTTAGGTCGACTTTGCAAGCACAAACACTGAAGCTGGGACCCGCACGTAGGTCCTACTAATAATATCTGTGTCTATACCTTGGAATTAGACCATTTAATAAATGGAAAGTACATTGAAAATATTTATATTCATAAAGATCAAAGGAAATAAAGTAAAAATATATATAAGTAGGAAATAAAATATGTTGCACGCCCTGATAATTAGTAAACAGAACAATATAATACCTGAAAAACAAAAAAAAAATGAAATAAAAGATATAATCGAATCATATTATAATCAAATTATATCATTATTTATTTTATCCTATTTAATAAATTAAAATACAACAGAATGAATATATGACTAATGAATAAAATTGTCATACCTAAACAAAATTATTCCATGTAGAAAGATATGGTACCATGATTTCACCTTATGGCCCTTCCCACCTTTCAGTATTACCCACATGTATGCGCGCGTGTGTATAAATATATAAATATATATATATATATATATATATATATAACATTATACACATTCTAAGATAAATTACCCGCCCCCAAATATAATGTTGGCCTCGTTTAATATGAAGAATTTTAAATGAGAAATTTTATAAAATATGTAGATTTAATATGAATTTACTGTTTAATTTTCTATTTACTAGAAAAGTCCAAAATTCATTATTTTTTAAAGATGAATAATTGTGATAATTTTTTTTATTCTAAAATTGTCTATAATAAATTTAAGATATTCCAAAACTATCCTTAACCCTAAAACCTATGGATTTTATAAATAATCCAAATGGTATAATTCTTAAAAATATATAGATTTCATAATTTATAAATTTAAAATTTATGGATTTTATTAAATTTATAGATTTGTGAATCCCTTAATCCAAATGAAACTGCAATTTTTTTTTTTTTAAATTTAGCTTTGACTAGAATTTAAAATAAAAATCTTTTACCCCTAGAGACGATTCTAATAATATTGAATTAAAGACTCGTTGATAATTTTTTTTCTAACATATCGAAAAAGTAAAAATTTTATCTTATTGCAAACATTAAAATTATAGACATAATTGACATAAATTAAAATATTAATGATATATCTTTTTTACTTTTTGTATATTGTGAATGTTTAAAAAAAAGGGAAAGGATTACTATGAATCAAACTCTCAATTTTTTTTTTTTAATTATGAGATACATGTTACGATTGAGTTACCCATTCAATCGATAATTTTCTCATATTAATGAATGTAAAAAAATTAGATTAATGTAAAAAAATTTTAATTAATTTGCTAATATTTATAAAAAATAAAAAAAAAGTCAATGAGAGAGAAGAGTTAAAGAATTACAGTAATTTGAGCTTTAATCACATCAATTGACAGCAAAAGGTTGCCATTAGCATCATTCGAAGTAATAAGAACATCAAGTAAGTCCTCCACTTCCATGTTAGTCCCATTCTTCCATTGTTGAACTCTCTCTTCAATTATAGGATCATGATATTTTCTTATAATCTCATTAGCTTCTTTCACCATCTTCTCATGACCATCTAAGTCAAGTCCTATCAAGCATGGAAAATAATCAGACAAACAAAATGCAAATATATAATCAAGAATTATGAAAAGTGCATTAACATGCTCTTCTTCTTCAAATCCAGGACCGCCATTTGTCATTCCATCCCCAAAATATCTCTTATTAAACACCATTTTCCTAATCACATTTCCAGCATAATGTCTTGAAGCAATTCTCACATTCACTAAACCACCGTCATCAAATTTCTTACATTGGTTATAGACATAACCAACAAGATGATTAGCTTCTTCAAGTCTTTTACCATAAAACCATGATGTTTTGCTGCAGAAAGCATTTCTGTTAGTAAAACTTTCCTCATTTTCTTCCATTGTTCACCCAACGGCGTAAGAGCTATTGTTAAGTAACCTTTGCTAGTAAAATGGGTAGACATGCTAGTAGGTCTATTTGCAAAAACAGCATCTTGAGATTTTAAAAATTCACAGCTAATTATAGGGCATGTAACAGGTATAACGTGAACATTTTGATGCAAAATGAAATGATTCTTCATTGACAAAATGATTGAGCTTACAACTTACATCAATGAGCTCATGCTCTTTTATACAGAGACTAGAAACTAACTTCCTGCAACAAACTAATCCTACGTGTATTTTGCATAACAAACCTTTAACAAACTTCTTTAACAAACTTTATTGAGCTATGTTCAAGTGTAGCTGTATACACTGAACTTATAGTGCAGCACCTTCTCTCTCACATATTATCTGTTATTACCCCCCCACAAGCTGGAGCATATAGGTCCAATAGGCCCAGCTTGGAAATAGAAGCTTGAAATGAAGCTGGCGGTAAGGGCTTAGTCAAGCAATCAGCCAATTGATGAGCAGAACTAATTGGTAACAAGTGAATCAAACCAGAATAAATTTTCTCCCTGATGAGATGACAATCAATATCAACATGCTTAGTTCTCTCGTGATATACAGGATTATGAGCTAATTGAATTGCTGAATTGTTGTCACAGTAAACCAAAGCAGGCTTAGAATGAGAAGCACGCAAATCGTTGAGCAAGAAAATAATCCATTGAACTTCACATGCAAGAGAGGCAAGGGCTCTATACTCTACTTCAGAGGAAGAGCGAGAAACTGTCGTCTATTTCTTGGATTTCCAAGAAATAAGAGAATGGCCCATAAAAATGCAATAAGCAGAAACTGATTTTCTTGTGTCAACGCAAGTTGCCCAGTCATAGTCAGAAAAACATTTTAACTGAAGCTCAAAAGTACGTGGAAAAAACACCCCTTTCCCAGGAGCAGCTTTCAAATACCGTAGTACTCTATGTGCTGCTTGTAGATGGTTTTCAGTGGGGCAGTCAAGGAACTGAGATAGCTGCTGTGTAGCAAAGGATATATCAGGCCTGGTATTACAAAGATAAAGCAATTTGCCAATGAGTTTCCTGTATGTTGTATTGTCGGATAGCCTAGAACTATCATCCTTGAACAACTTGGAATTAGCGAGCATAGGAGATGCCACTGGTTTGGCACCAATATAGCCTGTATCAACCAACAAATCAACAGTGTATTTTCTTTGAGAGAGACTAATGCCTGATGATGAATGGGCAACTTCCAAACCTAAGAAATATTTGAGTTGACCCAAATCCTTGATTCTAAAAGAATCATGAAGAAAGGATTTGATGGAGAGAATTTCTTGCATAGAGTCACTTGCCAAAATTACATCATCAACATATACCAATAAGATGAGAAAAGAAGTGACAGTTTGCTTAGTGAATAAAGAAGGATCTGATGCAGCTTAAGCAAAACCTTGACTTAACAAAGCATTAGTAAGTTTGTAATTCCACTGTCGACTGGCTTGTTTTAAGCCATATAATGATTTTTTAAGCCTGCATACTTGAGAGGAATTAGCAGATGGAACCCCAGGTGGCATAGACATGTAGACTTCTTCATGTAAATCACCATGAAGAAAGGCATTATTTATGTCTAACTGATGGAGATGCCACTTCTTAACAGAAGCAAGAGCCAAGAGAGTGCGTATGGTTGTCATTTTGGCCACTGGAGAAAATGTGTCAATGTAATCTAGACCGGGTTGTTGAGTGTAACCCTTAGCAACAAGGCGAGCTTTACATCTGTCAATGCTACCATATGGTTTGAACTTGAGTTTGTAAACCCATTTGCAGCCTATGGGTTGTTTGTTTGGTGGCAAAGGGACAATCTCCCATGTTTGATTCTGTTGAAGGGCATCAAGCTCAACTTGCATAGCATTCTTCCAGCATTCATGTTGAATGGCTTCATTATATGACTAGGGTTCTGTGACTGATGTGAGGGCCATGGAGAATTGTTTGTATGATGGGGAAAGATTTTGGAAAGACATAACAGAGGCAAGGGTGTGAGGAGTGGACTGCTTATATTGTTTATAAAGAGTTGGACAAAAATAATCTTGTAAGTGGGCAGGAGGTTTAGAGACTCTGGATGACTTGGGAAGAGTGGGAAAATCAGAAGTTTGAAAGATAGACTGATCAGGGGAAATAGAATGAGTGGGGGGAGAAGAAGACCAAGGACTAGCTGGTTGATTAGAGATAGGATTATTAGTAGTGGTTGAAGAATTTGGGGTTACAGAAGCATTATTATTAGCAGAGTTTGGAGAGAAAGAGTCTGAAGTATTTGGAAAGGAAAGATCAATAGTAGAATTATTAGTAATAAAGGAAGAAGGTACCTCAAAATCCATGGATGGAATGGAAGCTGGAAGTACAAGAGCTGGCGAATTATCAGAAGATTCCTATAAAGTCTGAAAGGGAAAAATATTCTCGTAAAAAAGAACATGTCTAGAAACAAAAATCTGTTTAGTAACCAAATTATAAAATTTAAAACCTTTTATGTGATTAGAAAAGCCAATAAAAACACACTTGGTAGCTCTGGAGTCAAATTTATGCCTATTAACATCATGGGTAGAAGCAAATGCTAGACATCCAAAGACTTTGAGTTGAATGAAGGAAGGTGGTTTGTTATATAATTTCTGAAAGGGTGTGAGCTCATCAATAACAGGGGAAGGTGTTCTATTAATCAAATATACTGAATGCAGAATGCAATCAGACCAAAAAGAAATAGGCAAATGGGCTTGAATTTTCAAGGCTCGAGCAACATTCAAGATATGTTGGTGTTTGCGTTCAACCACATAATTTTATTGAGGTGTATAGGTACAAGATGTTTGATGGATAACACCTTTGGTTTGAAAGAAAGAATTCATGGCAAATTCTGGTCCATTGTCTGATCTGAGTGTCTTAATTTTTACAGAAAATTGAGTCTCAACGAAAGTAAAAAAATTTTGTAGATGAGTTCGAGTTTCAGCTTTTGTCTTCATAAGAAATACCCATGTATATCTGGTAAAGTCATCAACTAAGGTAAGAAAATACTTATGGCCATGTATGGAAGGTGTATTGATAGGACCCCATATGTCTGCATGAACTAATTCAAAAGCAACACTGGTAATAGAAGAACTCAAAGAAAATGGAAGTTTCTTTTGCTTAGCTAAATGACAAACATCACAGGAAGAAACATGAGAACAAGAGATATTAGAATCAATTTTATTTAAGATTTGAATCCTTGAATCAGCCAAATGCCCGAGTCTATAATGCCAAAGTGCATCATTTACAGAAAAATTTGAAGAATTAGGAATAGAAATAACATTGTTACAAATGGAATGAGAAACAGGAATCAAATGATAAAGCCCCTCACACTTCCTAGCTGATCCAATCATCTTCCAGGTTCTGAGATCTTGAATATAACAGAAAGAAGCATGTAAAATTAAACAATAGTGAGGTGAATCAGTAATCTTGCTAGCTGAAATAAGATTGAAGTTGAAAACAGGAACAAAAAGAACATCTTCTAAAATAAATGAGGAAGAAAGTTTAACAGTACCAACGTGAGTAACAGGAACTTGGTGTCCATTAGGAAGATTAACATGAACACCAGACACAGGTCTATAAGAATCAAATAAATCCATAGAACAAACAATATGATCCGTAGCCCCAATGTCAACAATCCAGTCATTTTTATTGATTTTGGCAGTAAAGAAACAAGAATGATTAAGTATACCGAAGCCATCAATTCTAGAGAAATTGAAGCTGAAATAGTGTTTACTTGAGCAATTGAAGAAGGTTGTTGAATTAATGCCAAAAGTTTATTATACTGATCAGCAGTAAAAGGAAATCCTTGAGTATTATTCTGAAATGTAGATTCTGGTGAAGACTCTAATGAATTATGGAAATGCGAATCTGATATTTTAAGAGAAGGCATGTCTAATGAATCGCTTGATTGGAAAGGAAGAGATTGTGCACTGTCAACCTGATTAGCATATGCAGGAGTCCCGTTTGCTCTGAATTTAGAATTATACCCAGGAGGAAAACCATGCTTCCTATAACACCGATCAATTGTATGACCCAGGAGTCCACAGTAAGAACATTGTGGCTTTTTGATATGAGAATGGGAATATCTTCTTTGATAATTCTGAGTATTATAATGAGAATTAGACCCACCAGAAACATTACCACCTAATTTAGCAAGATAGACAGATGAATCATTGCTACCATTACCATGCTGAGGCAAGAGAATATTTGAATCCATACTCGTGGTATGTACTCCCAACTGTCTTTCATGTTGCAAGACCATAGAAAAGACCTTATTAATGGGAGGCAATGGATCAATCAACAAAATCTGTGATTTAACAGTGGAAAAATGCTCATTTAGGCCCTTTAAAAACTTGATCACATAATCATTGGATTGATATTTCCTTATAGTATCAAGCAAACTGCAATTGCATTTAGGATCACACTGACAATTAGGAATAGGCCTTAAATTCACTGACTCATCCCACAAAATCTTAAGATGGGTATAGTAATCAGTAGCGGACATTGTGTTTTGATTAAAAGAATATATTTCTTGTTGAAGATCAGAAATTCTAAAAGAATCCCCCTGTGAAAAACGATCTTTGAGATCATTCCACACATCAAAGGCTGTATCCAACCAAGAAACGCTTTGAACAATAGAAGGAGATAAAGCTCTGTATAACCAAGAAGTTACCATTGTGTTACAACGCTCCCAAGCAGGAAAAATATGATCATCTTTAGCTGGAACTTGAATTGATCCATCAACAAACTTCAATTTGTTTTTGGACAGCAACGCCATCTTCATAGCACGGCTCCAAGAATGGTTATTAGATCCATTCAGCACATTGGTTACAAGAATCAATGAAGGATTCTCATTTGGATGCAAGAAATAGGGGCTACTAGGACTATCTTCTGGCCTATTTTGCGCCATTGCAATATCAAATCAACCAAACAAAGAAATTATGCCAAAACAGGGGTAAACAGAGACTATAGTTGAAGCTCAAAAATGAACGAAGTAAAATAAGAAGAAAAATCAACACCATACAAAAAGCTTAGCTCTGATACCATGATGCAAAATGAAATGATTCTTCATTGACAAAATGATTGAGCTTACAACTTACATTAGATCAATGAGCTCATGCTCTTTTATATAGAGACTAGAAACTAACTTCCTGCAACAAACTAATCCTACGTGTATTTTGCATAACAAACCTTTAACAAACTTCTTTAACAAACTTTATTGAGCTATGTTCAAGTGTAGCTGTATACACTGAACTTATAGTGTAGCACCTTCTCTCTCACGTATTATCTGTTATTACATTTCCTAGACGAATACAGGCAATTTCAGTGTTCATTTCTTTCATGAGATTATGTATCAATCGAAAGGCAGGCTTGTTAATCAGCATTGTGGATAGACATCAAATAATGGGCCATGGTTGTGGACCAGGAGGTAGTGAGAGTTGCTTGGTTTTCTTATTATATAGTTTTTGGGATTTCATCAAGTAAAATAAGGTGATGATGATTGTCGTCATGAGAAGAGCTAGGGATGAGAAGTTTACAATTGTTGTAAAATGATATCCCATTGTGGTGATAGTGTTCTCCATTCCCACTATTATGGTGGACATTGGCATGTTGCTAAAAATTAAGATAGCAAGAAGAAATAATTGGATTAATATCAACTAAACATTACCATGTGCATCTAAAACTGCAATCAATTTTGATTTAATAATAATAAGAATTACTTCAAAAAATGTGAAAAAATTCTCAATTCAAATCTGACTAAATTTAATAAAAAGAGAACATAAAATAATATCCCTAAGTAAAATATTTGTAATTTCTCAGAAGTATAGTTGAAATTTGAGATATTACAAATAATTGGGAAAGCTATAACACAATCAATATCTCAAAAATAACCCTCTTACCTCATCTATATATTCATAGTATTTATAGAGTTAAGACAAATATCACATTGAGCATGGTTTTTATGATTAACTTAAAATGGTAATTAAATATTAATAATTCGTATTTGACCGCAATTGTCTTAAGTTTGATCAACTCTCTCATATAATTTTTATGCTTATTTATGAAGACAATCCAGATAAGCGATATTGCCATTTCCTAAATGGTTTTAGCACTCATCCTCCTTATTTTATAATTTAACTTGATTATTTTACTTTAATTGATTTTGGAATATTAATCTATCTCTACTTTTCCTTTAAATACCATGCTTACCTTTTATAAATTGTGAGTAAAAATTTTCCAATATAAATATTTTAAGGCTAAAATTAAAAAATTTATAAATTACAATTTTCACCAATAACAACTTTTTTATATATTTTATTTAATTATTTTATATAGTGTACACCAATATCATTATTATCACGTTTTTCTCTTTTTTTAGATTTACTAAAAAATAATTGATTGTTACTTCAAAATAATTATTAAATTCCTCATTGCTAATAAGATTTTTTGTTTGTTTATTAATCCAATCAATCAATATTTTTTATTGCTAATTTTAAATATTATTTACAATGAATATAAAAAACTTTTTTTCACTTAAAATGGTATGTATTTGAGAAATAATCCAAGTTGATTGTCCTTAAAATGGAAAAAAAAAATCCCAAAGGGAAAAAGTTATTGGTGAAATGAAAAAAGACAATGAAAATTGTAGGTGAAAAAAAGGTTTTGAGTTCTCACTACTAATTTTAAATAATGTATAATTAATTTGAAATGTTGTAACTTAAAAATGGTAAGTGTCTTCGTATAGTTGACTTAAGCTAACACATTCGTTCATAAATTCTTTACTAGGATAATATAATTTATGAGCAAAAATCCAGAAGAAAAAAAGTTATTGGTAGAAAGAAACAGAAAAAGACAATGAAAAAAAAGGAGATTTTGAGTTCATTGTTAATTTTAAATTAAATATTATTAAAATTAATTTGAAGTTTTTTAACTTAAAAATGGCAAGTGTTAGTATGAGTCTTAATTTGACTACCACAATTTGAGAGATTCTCTAATACTTTATTAAAACGAACTGTTAAATTTACCATCATTATTTTTACTACCTTTTTACCACTTTATGTAGTATAATACAAGGTACTCGCTTAAACTAGCTCACCAACAAGCTTAATATTTTCTTCGATTAACCAACAATTCTAGATATGGGTAGACTATTTTCTTCGATTGACCAATAGTTCTAGGTATGGATAGACTTAAGACTATTGATTACTTTATAGAACTTTATATACTTTGGTTCTAATCTCTTAAATAATTATACTCATCTATACGAAGACCTATTCGGACCAAATAATATATACAGTAAAAAAGTGAAATTTAAGTATAAAAATCTTTCTCGTTTTATTCATTTAATCCACTTCATTACATGATCATTCTTACAATTCAACAACAATTTTGACTTGTAAAACTATTACAATTAAACTTATTATTCTATGTTTATGTACTATTGTAATTTGAATACCTTCCACATCATAAATAATGAGAATCTCTTCACCAATGAAAAAGGCTATGCTCTTTGCCTTCTATATCTCTGGGACTACCTAAAAACTTCTATGCTAAATCCTGAAATGCACAAATGATGTGGTAAGCCATCAACTTAGTAAAATCATGTAAATGCATTTGAAACAAGGAGTTCATGAATAATCAACATAGAAGAGAATTATAAATCATAGTACTTATATGAAATCATTATAGTAGGGATAAAATATTGTAGGGGTTGAAGACAATTTCATTTAAACTGAGAGAAACATATATATTTGTGAGTCGAGTTTAAATTATTCATATCATAGCAAACCTCAACCAGAGTTTACCCTAATTAAAAAAACCATAAAGCACAATTAGTAATTAATTTTTTCATGATGAATCTTTTAAAAACTTTACAAATGAAAAAGTTACGGGAGCCACTACAAGAAAATAGCATAATGGCGACTAAATTTATCGATTAAGACTAATTAGTAGCTACATTGTGACTAATTGGCAAATAAAATAAGGAGATAGGCAAAATTTTGTATGCTAGCAACAAAATTGCGACTATGTAGTCGCTAAATATGCCGCAAAAATGTGCAATGTGGAGCTAATAACATTTAGTTGCTATTTAATCGCTACATGGTGACTAGACTATACACTGTCACTAAAATGAGATTGGTTGCTGACGGGTATAGAAAACTATTGGCACGAATGAATATTAGACTACAACATAGTAGTTGCTAATGTCCTAGCAACTAAACATATTTGTCACCAAATTAGAATTAGTTTTGACTTGAAGGATCAGCTTGGAAAGTCAAAATCCAATTTGCTTTGCAAAGCCAAGAGCAATAGCAAAGCAAAAAGAAAAAAAAAAAAAAACTTTAAACTAAAAGCTCGTTTTTTGGCGAATCAAGCTTGTGGAGATAGTTCACTTGATACAAAATCTAATCAAGCAAACCAAGAGATGAAGAGATTAAGAAATGAAGAACACTGAGCTAGGGATCTTATATTTATAAAGGAAATGCTGGAGGTCAATTTGCATAACTTTCGATGTGGGATTTGCAAAATAAGAAGACAATTGCACATCGCCTTGCGGTCACAATTGGGCAACCATAAGGGCTCTTGCAGTCACCACACAGGGGCTTGAGGTCACTAACTCTAATTCTATCAGTTCGGCCCGTTTTCACCCCATTTTCACTCTTTTCTCCTCCTTTTTTGTGATTCTAGTTGTGTTGTGATTGTTATTCAATCCCAAATGATCTGAGAGTGGTTCAGAGGTCAAAAAGATAGGTTTTAATCCCTAGGGCTCCATTTCTAGGTTTTCCCATTTTTGGCAATTTCAGCTTTCAAAAGTCTGTTTATTGAGGCTAAGTGCTTCTAAAATTTAAATAAAAGTTGAAGAGTGCAAAATTAAGGATTTACACCACTAAACTAATAAATTAACAATTTCTACTTCCCTTTGCAATAACATGGCAAATTTTATATGAGAGAATTCAACAAATTTAAGTTCTCACACAAGAGGCTGCAACAAATTCATATAAGGTGCTTTAATAGCTCAACAATAGTAAATTTATCGAACATGTGTGAAATTGAAATAGAGTCATTAATGGCAATTTTTAGCAAATTCATTTAGAGCTTTTTTAAACTTGGCAACATAGCTTCAATAATCTTATCAAAACAATTCAAATAAACATATAACGATTTTCGATAAATATACGGAAGGAGATTTTATGGACTTATTATTGAGAATTTAAAGTGAACATAATTATTTAGATTTCAAGTAGACATATTGGAAATTTTTCAACAACTTTCATTTAATAATAGTTTCATGATACATTTGAAAGATTTATCAATTAAATAAAGTCATTTAGCACAAATAGAAATTAGGGATTCTCTTAGATTTTAGGAAGCTTAAACATCACTTTGGCATATGAAAACTTTCATATAAGGTGATTTAATAGTGAATGTGGTCTTAGAGTACAACTCACAATCAATAATAGTATAATAATCACTCAGCTCTTATAAGCAAATTTCATTGTGTGCATTCCTCTTTAACATAAATAAAGGGATGCTCCTCAACTTCTTGATCACCATTTTCTTGTTGACTCCCTTATACCTCTACATTTAATTAACATACATAATAAATTCATTTGGTTCTAGATAGTAGCATTAAAGCTTTAAGCTTTTATACACAATCTAATAAAATTTACTGATCTAGTAGGACTATCTCTATAATATCTCAAGTGCCACTAATCCAATTTATCTGATTTTAGTCTCTGGTAACTATCCTTTCAATCCATTTTAAAATCTCATCCTAAGAACATAAACATATCTATTAGATACTATTATAGAATTTCTTTACTTTTTATTTCTAAATTTACTATCAAAAATTCAATAGCATCTTCTTTAAAATTTGGACTAATCCTCTTGCTAAAAATTATCAAACTCAACTCAACTAAGCAATAAAAATACATTGATCCAACCTAGACCTTTAATACAATAACTAATCTTATCCTCCATCATTATCTTTAATTCAATTCCATATAATAATATTTGCAGTAAATTCCACTATTTATTTTCATTTCATTAGATATTACCTTACTTCATATCCCATCTTCAATAATAAAATCATTAATCTTTATAAAAACATTTCATTTTAATATTTGATTAAAAGTAATTTAAAACTCATGTCAAAATATAAACTCAATGCCTTAATTAAAAGCTCAAATTATTCACCAATAATTTTCACAATCGCATAATTAATAATAGAACACAATTTATTTATCCAGTTATATTAATTAAACAATAATAAATAATTTCTACAAATAGATTCATAACTCATTATCTAAATTCAATTAGAAGTCAGAGTTGGTACCAACTGACTCGGTTTAACGAGTCAAAGTTGCTATCCAAAAATGTCTATTTCAGTGATTGCTGAAAAATTTGACAGCGGCGAAATTGCAATCCAAGGGCATCAACAGATTGCTTAAGGCATGAGGAATCCAAATATATAGATCTCATTGCATGGAAGTACTGAAAGTGGATAAATTGGGTAGATTCTATGATAACTCCAGCGAACGAAATCTAACTCCAATCAATTGTTAAATGGAGGTGCTCGAAGGTAGGAGACTCCAGTCCAAGATTTTTAGACCTCTTAAGTTCATTTCTAGTGTTGGGAAATATGGGAAATGAGATGGCCAACCTTGACGCTTAATTATTGTTGACCTAAGTTATTTCAAAATTTAGTCAATTTCTATTTTGATCTTGTCAATCAAATTGAAGCTATCTAATATGTTTTTTTTTTTTTTTTTTTTTTTTTTGTAGATTAAAACATATTTAGTAGATTGGATTTCAAAGATTTTTAAGTTTTCTCAAGATCTCTTACTTAGCTTTTGAGCCACGCCCAACATGCATAAATCTCAATCGTGATCAGTAAATCACAACCACGACCTCCATATCGCGACCAAGATGATTAGAAGGCCAATTATTTCAATTTTTAGCTTTAAGAGATAGAATGAATCATCACGACCGTGACCAAAGGCGCGATCCTGGAATCACTACCGCGAATAGATAGTCGTGACTGCGATGTTTGTACAAGACTCAATGACTGCAATGGATAATTGATGAACCAATAAGGAGATGCCACATGTCAACTAATCATTGTGGATTCTAAAGATCGCAACTGCGATATTATCATCTTGCCCTCAAAAATTGAGTAACTACAGCGAAAAAGGCTTAGCAACCATGACATTATTTTGACAGTGCTTTTAATGCAAGATTTTGTGGCTATTGTGAAGATCTTTTTACATAACTCTTTGTAATAGGAATTTGGAGGGAAGAAGGCATAAATACCTCCTCCAAAGACCCTCATAATCATCCAACAACCTTCATTTAAGTCAAACTCTTGCAAATTTAATTCTCAAAGCCTTTACCTTTTAGTTGTTATTATTTAGTTGTTGTAAGAGCATTGCTAGCTTAAATGGTAAAGTGTTAGCCTTGAAAACACATAGTATTAGGTTGAGAGTGAGCCAATAGAAAACTCTTGTATAGATTTAACTGTGAGCCTAAGGGAAACACTTGTAAAGGTTGTGTGTTAGCCATTAAAATACTTTGCAAGTTTGGAATGAGCTTGAAACACCTTTGTAAGTATCAACTAGTAGTAAAATACCCAATTGAGATTGGGGAGTGGATATAGGGTTCGTTAACGCCCGAACCACTATAAAATTGATTGTGTTTATTCTCTTTCCCTATCTCTTTCTACCTAAATTTTAATGTCCCACCAATTCGACCCCCCTTCTTGGTGCATAAAGGCAAACAAGTGATATTAGAGCTTTGGTCTCATTCTTCAAACTTAATTATATGAGAAAAGATCAAAATGGCCAATGAAGGGATGCATCACCTCAAGCCACATTTCAACAACATCAATTATGCATATTGGAAGTATAAAATGGAGGTATATCTTCATAGTGATCTCATTGATGTATGGGATTGTATAATCAAAGAATGGAAGCCTCTATCAAGAATAATTGATGGTGTTAAAGAATTAATTCCTATAGAGGAATAGGTGGATGCACAAAGAAAAGCCAATGGAAAAAACAAGAGAGTTATGGCAATTCTACTTAGTCCATTCTTAAGAGAAGAATGTGGTTTATTTCAACATTGTTCAAGTGCTTTTAGCATTTGGAAAGCTCTAGAAAACTATCATGAAGGAACCAAGCAAGTCAAAGCTAAGAAGATTCAATTGCTCACAATTGAGTATAAACTCCTCAAGATGAAACCCAATGAAAGCATCATCGACATGACAAATAGTCTCCTAGCCATTGTCACCAACATGAAGAAATTGGGCAAAATATACAACTTGGATGACATAAATCACAAGATTCTCAAAGCTCTTCCAAAGAAAGATTATAGAGCTGGAATTGCTGATATTGAAGAAGCAAACAAAGATCTTAGAAAGGTTCCTACAGATGTTCTCATTGGGAAGCTCCTCATTGAAGAGATGTCTCTAGTAATAGAGAAAGAAGAATAATAAGAGAATCAAAAAAAAAATCCTTAGCTCTTAAATCCTCCCTCAAAAGCAAACAAGAATGTGAGAACTCAAGTGAATTGGAGGAAAGTTGGAGATGATGATGGTGAAGAACTTGCAATGCTTTCAAAAAAGGGTGAAGGACATCATCACAAGAAGAAAGAAAGAAAAGAGGCCCTTTAAGAGATCATCTTCAAATTCCAATTCTAACTCAAGCAAGGAGAAGAAGAATGAGATTACTTGCTATAAATGTGGCAAGCAAGGTCATATAAAATTGAAATGTCCCAAAAACAAGAAGAAAAAGAAATGGGACAAAGAGAAAAAAAAGAGTTTCAAGGCAACATGGGATGATGACTCTTTAAGTAATAAAGAGGAAAAGGATATTGCAAACCTATGTTTCATGGCCTTAGAGGACTCATCAAATGAGGTAAGCTCTAACTCTCAATCTTGTGATAATATTGATGATGATATGCATGATGATGATGAGGATGAGGTTAAGCTAATTAAAACTATTAATTTAAAATGAAAAAGTATAAATCAAAAATGAAATTTTTTAAAGAAAAGCATTCTAAGTTGTAGGAAAATTTTAAAGAATTAGAAAAACTTGTTTTGAGCTTGAAAACCTCCAATGTTAGTCTAAAAGGTTCACTTGAGGAAATCACTTCTAAAACCTCCTCTTTCAATTCTTTATATAAAGAAAACAATGCTTTAAAAATTGAGGTTAAAGAATTGAGAAACTCAATCTCAAAATTTTACAAAGGGGAAAAAGCCTTAGATACTCTTATTATATCACAAAGGCCACCCCTTTTGAGACATGGTCTTGGCTTTGATAGCTCATCTCTATCCACATCCTCTCCCACTATGTTTATAAAGGCCACGACTCCTCAAACCTCTAGCATTGAGATAATTAATAAGGGAGTGAAAACACATACTAAACCTCCAAGTCCCAAAAAGACTCAAAAGGATACACTAGACTCAAGAGCTAAGCCTTAAAGAGTTAGCCATGCATTTATATATCAAAGGAGACATGCTCAAAGGCATCCAGAATCATAACATAATACTTGTTCTTGTATGCATTCATGTCATAATGTTGTGAAGAGACTAAAATTTCTTAACAAAATGGCTAAGAAAAAATTTAAGTCAAAACTCAAATGCCATTATTATATGAAAGATGGTCATATAAATGTATTTTGTTGTATAAGGAAGGCTCAACTCAAGCTTGAGGACCCTTCCAAGGCTAACCCCTAAGGATCCAAATATATTTGGGTACCTAAAATAAGATGATTAATATTTTCTTATAGGTGTGTCTCAAATCCATTATTAAGGAGAACAAATGGCATGTAGATAGTGGATGTTCAAGATACATGACTAGAAATGCAAGCCTTTTCACAAATTTGAAAAAAAAAAGAGGTGCAAATATCACATTTGGTAACAATACCAAAGGTAAGATAGTTGGCATTGGTACCATTAGTAAGGACAATCATTCTCTCATTGAAAATGTTCTTTTAGTTAATGGTTTAAAATTTAACTTGCTTAGTGTAAGTCAATTATGTGATAAGGGTAATAAAGTCACCTTTGATTCTGAAGCATGTATTGTCACCACTTTAGCTAATGACAATGTAGTGTTTAAGGGTGAAAGGGAAGATAATACCTACATAATTGACTTAGATGATTTAGCTAACCAAGATATCAAGTGTTTCATGTCTATTAGCAATGAATCTCAGCTTTGTCATAGAAGGCTTGGACATGCAAGCATAGAACTTCTTCATAGTCTTTGCAAGGATAAGCTTATTGAAGGACTTCTAAAGATCAAATTCTCAAAGGACAAGACATGTGGACCTTGTTAAATGGGAAAGCAACACAAATCATCTTACAAATCAAAAAATATTGTAAGTACTTCTAAACCCCCTTCAACTTATTCATATGGATTTATTTGAACCTAATAGAATTACTACTTTGGGTGGAAAGATGTATGCCTGTGTACTTGTTGATGACTACTCTAGATTTACTTGGGTTAATTTCTTAACTCACAAGAGTGATGCTTTTGCTGCATTTAAAAGTTTTGCAAAAAGAGTTCAAAATGAGAAAGGCTATTTCATTTCCAAAATTAGAAGTGATCATGGAAAAGAATTTGAAAATAAACTTTTTGAAACTTTTTTCATTGAACATGGAATTTCACATAATTCTTCCTCTCCTAGAACACCTCAACAAAATAGTATTGTAAAAAGGAAAAATAGAAGTTTGATTGAAATGGCTAGAACCATGCTTAGTGAGTATGGTTTACCAACTTATTTTTGGGTAGAAGCTGTTAATACTTCATGTTACATTTCAAATAGAGTTTTTAAAAGACCTATTTTGAATAAAACCTCTTATGAGTTATGGAATGGAAGAAAGCCCAAGATTTCATATCTTAGAGTCTTTGGTTGCAAGTGCTATATATTAAATACCAAGGATAACCTTGGAAAATTTGCTTCTAAAATCAATGAAGGCATTTTCCTACGATATTCCATCACGAGTAAAGCTTATAGAGTCTTTAACAATAAGACTATGGTAGTTGAAGAGTCCATGAATGTTGTATTTGATGAATCTAGTAAACTTGATCTTTGGAAAGGTAGTGTTCTTGATGATCTTGTAGGTGAATTTGAAAAGCTTAGAATGGATCAAGATAAAACTCCAAAGGTAAGTTGAAGACTAAGTGGAAAACCAACAAGATCATGAGGCTTAATCAAATCCACAAGAGAAAGATGTTCAAGAACTTCCTAAGGAGTGGAGTAACCCCAAGAATCACCCCAAAGAGTAAATCGTTGGTGATCCATCTAAGGGTGTAAGTACTAGATCTCATTTTAAAGCATTAGATAATTTTGAGGCCTCATCCCAGCACCGACCCAATCTGTTAGAAGAAATTGAGATGCTCATTCGGGTTTAGTCTCACGATGGAATCCTCAAATTCGGATTGGTTAATTTTTGAAAATGATTTTGGGAGTCGCCACCCTAATTTATTTTTAAATGGGAAAATTAAGGAAAAATCTAATTGACTCCAGTTCATTAATTTTCAATTAATTTATCCAAGGATAAAATTACTAGCCTCGAACCATATTGAGTTCGAGGACTAGGTTTTTAGTTAAATAATCTAAATTTGGCTCTTAAGTTTAATTTGACTTTGAAAAAATTGATTTCATGAATAACATTTATAAGATGATATTAAAGAAAATGCATGGATATGGCATAACATGAATGCATGGTGTATGAGAGTTTAGTAAAACAATTAAAATAAATATTCATAAATTACATTAATTAAAAAGGGGAAAAGAGATTGATTGGGATTTGGATTTGAGGTTTGGATTTAGATTTCAGACGTGCCTACGTACACCATTGAATGGGGATCAAAACCCACGTAATTCATTCCACGATTAAGTAGAGAGATTTAGAAGTTGATCAGATTGATTTTGGTTTGGGTGTTTTGAGAGTGAGGGAAAAAGGCTGATACCTTTGCCTTTAATGGGCGGAGGGTTTTACCAGACCGAAGTTTCATTTTATTGGGACCGGATGATTAGGTTGATTGGGAGATTAATTAACTAATTAAAATGATTAATTAACTAACTAGTATGATGAAATGGATGGATTGATGGATGAATTAATTAAAATGATTAATTAATTAATTTGGATGAAGGGTGAATTAAGAAAAATAATTAATTTGAATTTTGAAAAAAAGAGTGATTAATTAATTAATTAATTGAGTGATTAATTAAAAAAAAGTGTTAGTTAATTAAAAATATTAATTAACTTGGTTGGGGTGAGGTAATTAATTAATTAAAAAGATTAATTAACTAATTAGAGAGTGATTGGAGGGAGAAGAAAAGAGGAATTTGAGGATAGCAATATACTCAAATTCAAAGGGTGAAGAGAAATAAGGAAATGGGGGGCCTATTTATAGGCAAATAGGGTTGAAAATAGTTTAGGTAGTGAAAATCTGAAAAGACAATGAGGGGTAGGACTAGAAAGGGCTGAAAAATGGGGCTAAAGGGGTAAAATGGTCATTTTCCTCGCAAGAGAGGCTCACTTTTCATCAAAACGGTGCAGTGCCAAGACTGTGCACACCACACAGCTCTAACTCAGTGCTGCAAGCATGCCGTGCGGCACATCACCTGGCACGTCCTGGCACTCTTTTTGAGATTTTTTTTTTAGAGATTGATTGTTGGTTTGGGATATTTAAATGTCTGGTAGCAATATAATTGAAGGCTAAAAAATTTTCTTTATGGGGCGCTAGCCTCGAACCCCCGCTTGTTAACTGGCTAGTGGGACCATCGTAATAGCTTTGCATAGCTTGTTAAACTCAGCAGGTGTCAAGCTACAGCCGAATGAAGAGGTGTAAAATTAAGAATTTACAATAATAATCTTGCTTTTGTTTCTCAAATTGAGCTAAGGACTATTGATGAGACTCTTAATGATGAGAGTTGGGTGATTGCTATATAAGAGGAACTCAACCAATTTGAGAGAAACAAAGTTTGGGAACTTATTCCTAGACCCAATGATCATCCCATTATTACATGTAAATGGATTTATAGAAATAAGTTAGATGAGCATGGTTTCATCACTAGGAATAAGGCATTGATTATGATGAAAATGACCATTTTACCCCTTTAGCCCCATGAAAATCTATATGACATGCATAAGCAAGCAAAATCCTAATAGCCTCTAATCTTACTACCAATGCATAAGTTTCATCATAATCAATGCCTGCCTCTTGGTTGTACCCTTTGGCAACCAACCAATCAATACCAAGAGGCAGGCATTGATTATGATGAAACTTATGCATTGGTAGTAAGATGAGAGGCTATTAGGATTTTGCTTGCTTATGCATATCATATAGATTTTAAACTTTTTCAAATGGATGTTAAAAGTGCATTTTTAAAAGGATTTATTGAGGAGGAAGTTTATATTGAGCAACTCCCTAGTTTTGAACATCATAAACTTCCTAATCATGTTTTTAAATTAACTAAGACCTTGTATCATTTGAAACAAGCCCTTAGAGCTTGATATGAAAGGCTAAGTACATTTCTTTTGAAAAATAATCTTGTTAAGGGCAAGGTTAACACAATACTTTTTGTAAAATGGTACAAAAATGACACTTTAATTGTTCAAATTTATGTTGATGATATTATATTTGGTGCTACTAATGAACATCTTTGTGAAGAATTTGCTAAGTGTATGACTAGGGAATTTGAGATAAGCATGATGGGTGAGCTCAAGTTCTTCCTATGACTACAAATCAAACAATTTGAGGATGGTATCTTCATCAACCAATCCAAGTATACAAAGGAGTTTCTCAAGAAGTTTGGCATGAATGGTTGCAAAAGTAGCAAGATTCCAATGAGCATATCAACTAAGCTTGATAAATATGAAAAGGGTAAGCCTATAAATAAGAAGAAGTATAAAGGTATGATTAGTTTTCTTCTCTACCTTATGGCATCTAGACTCAATATAATGTATAGTGTTTGTTTATGTACATGTTTTCAATCTTGTCCTAAAGAATCTCATTTGCATGTCGTTAAAAGAATTTTGAAGTATGTACATGGCACATTGCATTTAAGGCTATAGTATCCTAGAAACTCATCTTTTACAATAATTGGATTTTTAAATGGGAATTATGTCGATAGTTTACTTAATAGAAAAAGCATTTCTAAAACTTGTCATTTTCTTGGTGAATGTTTAGTTTCATGGTTTAGCAAGAAACAAGTTTCAGTTGCCTTGTCCACAGTCAAAACGGAATATGTGGCAGCGGGTTGTTGTTGCACTCAAGTTCTTTGGATGAAACAACAACTCAAGGACTATGATCGAGTGATTGATCACATTCCCATCAAATGTGATAACACAAGTACTATAAATCTTTCCAAAAATGCCATCCAACATTCTAGGAGTAAGCATATAGATATTAAGAATCAGTTTTTGAGAGATCGTGCAAAATGGTGATGTTGTATTAGAATTTATTGATACAACCAACCAACTTGCTAACATTTTCACAAAACCCTTAAATGAAGAAAGATTAAATTTCATAAAAAGGGAAATTGGCATGCTTGATGGGAGCTCATTACCTTAGATTTTCAAAACTATATAAAAAAAAATTTATTTGCAACAAAGTTCCATGCATTTCATGTCATTTATCTTTAAACATATTATTTGAGCATTTAATCTTGAATTGAGGTGACTCTTAATTCAATTAAATTTAAGTATTTGACTTTATGCAATCTCATTGATTTTTAGTTGCATGTTGGTTGCTTTATGGTTGATTTTTGGTATATTTGTTAAATTGCTTGAATTTCTTTTTAATGATTTGTTAATGTCTTAGTATATAAAATGTATAATTGCATCTATTTTGATCTTGTTTGCATATAACTTCACTCAAAAGTTTTTCAAAAAATTTCTGCTTTTTCAAAAATTGCGATTGTTACATATAAATTGCGGTTGCAAATTCAAATTTATAGCCTTCTAATAAGCCTTCAGAGTCTCGCTCACAATTGCTGAATAGCAAATGCGATTTTTGAATTTTTCAAAAATCGCAGTCGTGACTCTATCTAACAACATTTAAAAACTAGCCCTTTTTAATGGAAAAATCTATATTTAATTCAAAAACTAGCCTTTTTCACCTATTTTTAGCCTATAAATATCCCACCTCATTAATTTTATTTGTTTTCTAACACTCCAAACTCTTTCTTACTTGAATTTCTATTACTCTCAAACTCTTCTCTCATAATTTCCTTTTAAATTCCCATAATCTTTCTCTTTTATTCAAACTCTTCTTCATCAATGGCTTCTAGGAAAAGCTCTAGAAAGGGAAAGGAAATCCAAACCTCTCAAACACCCTCTCCTCTAGAACTAATGAGGGGAATAACCCTAGAAGAAAAACAAAATTATCTTTGAATCAAAGATAAAACCATTCTTCCAACCAAAATTCCTAGCCTTGTATGTTTCAAAACCTTAGGAGTTGAGGATAGCATTGTAGCTTTCCTCAGCAATCTTCATTGGGGAAAGTTTGTGTTTGTAGATGAAGATGGGTATGAAGAATTAACAAGGGAATTTCTTGCCACCATTGTTGTCCACAAGAAACTCCATCCAACCTATGGCCATTATGCTATTGATTTTTGATTTTTTGGTAAGTTATATGAGCTTACCCTAAAAGATCTTGCCATCATCTTTTGGCCTTCAAACTGAAGGCGCCTATACTTCAAATGAGTTTGCTCTTGAACTCAACCCCTTTTGGACCGAAATTTCAATTGAGCTAAAATTTGACCCAAAATCCTCCCTTTCCAAGCATATAAAATCTCTTTCTATTTAGGTCCTTCATAGGATTGTCACCCTCATGGTAAATGCTAAAAGTTTTTCAAAGAGATCTTTTCTTCCTCTATGGTCTTGCGAAGGGAAAGAGCATTCAAACTGCTTGATTCCTTATTGATCAATTCCTCCATCTCTCCTCCACCAAAAAGGGTGTCATTCTACTCTCTTCCCATATCACCACAATAGCCAAACATGTTAGGGTTGTTACTCCACCCAATAAAGCTATTCTTCAAAATCTTATTAAGAAATCCCTTATAGATTTTCAATACATGATCAATGCTAAGGCATTGAGGAAAAAAGAGGGAAAATACGAATATCTTTTTAGAGAAGTTGGGGTTCAAGCAATGGCTGGAAAGAGGCCAAGAGTGGTGATAAGTGAGGCTAGTCAAACTAAAGAAGAGGAACCACAAGTAGCACTCATTGTCCCTCCACCTTAACCACAAAATGAAACAAATAGACTTTTTTATAAAGTCTTAAGGAGACTCACTCTTTTAAACCATATTCACTAAGATATCTTTGATATGCAAGGTCATATGGGTCCCCCTCAATGTAACCTATAAGAATGGGAGTTTAGTGAAGAAGAGGAGGAGACCTATAAGGAGGCCCTTCATGAAGAAGAAGAGGAGCCCAAGGATGGAGGAGATGCTTCTTAGATTTTTTTTTGAATTCCTCTTTCTTCTATTTTTCTTTTATTTTTTTGAATTTTATTGTTTATATTTCTTATGTCTTTTATCTTGTTTATGCATTCATTCCATGTGGCATTGCTAATTTCAAATGAATGCAATTATATATTCTTTACTTTGATCTTGTGTGCTCTACTTGTATGCAATTCCTTCATTTCTTTTTTATCTTGCCAATGGGGGAGAAATATATAAAAAGAACTTAAATAAACAATTAGAGTAAATTCATGGATTTTCATTGATTAAAGGGGAGAACTTAAAATTGAAAACTTTGTGATATGTTCATTCAAAATAATCATATACTTTTCAAATTGTTCAAAATAATCATATACTTTTCAAATTGTTCTCATACTTTATATCTTTTACTAGCTATGTATTGCATATATCGAGGGGAAGCATTCTAAATTGAAAGTCATTGTATATTTAAGTTCAATTTGATTGTCAAAATAAAAAAGGAGAAGATTATTGACCTAAGTTATTTCAAAACTTAATCAATCTCTATTTTGATATTGTCAATCAAATTAAAGCTATCTAATATATTTATTGAGTGTCTTCTTTATAGATTAAAACATATTTAGTAGATTGGATTTCAAAGATTTTTAAGTTTTCTCAAGATCTCTTACTTGGCATATGAGTCATGCCCAACATGTATAAATTGTGACTGTGACAAGTAAATCGTGACTGTGACCCCGATATCATGACCAAGATGATCAGAAGGCTAATTAGTTCAATTTTTAGCTTCAAGAGACAGAACAAATCGTGACCTTAGTCGCGACAGCGACCAAGGGCGCGATAATGGAATCACGATTGTGAATGGGTAGTCACGACCACGACTTTTGTACAAGACTCAATGATTGCAACAGATAGTTGAGGAATCAATAAGGAGATGCCATGTGTCAACTAGCCGTTGTGGATTTTAAAGATCGCGATTGCGATATTACCATCTCGACAGCGAAAATTGAGTCGCGACCGTGAAAAAGGCTTAGTGATCGTGACATTGTTTTGACAGTGCATTTAATGCAAGATTTTGTGATCGTTGTGAAGATCTTTTTACATTACTCTTTGTAACGGGAATTTGGAGTGAAGAAGCTATAAATACCCCCTCCAAAGACCCTTATAATCATCCAACAACCTTCATTTAAGCCAAACTCTTGCAAATTTAATTCTCAAAGCCTTTACTTTTCAATTGTTATTATTTGGTTATTGTAAGAGCATTGATAGCTCAAAGGGTTGAATGATTAGCCTTGAAACACATAGTATTAGGTTGAGAGTAAGCCAATAGAAAACTCTTGTATAGGTTTAAGCGTAAGCCTAAGGGAAATACTTGTAAAAGTTGTGTGTTGGCCATCAAAACACATTGTAAGTTTGTAGTGAGCTTGAAACTCCTTTGTAAGTATCAACTAGTAGTAGAATACCCAATTGAGATTGGAGAGTGGACGTAGGATTCATTAACACATGAACTACTATAAAATCGATTGTGTTTATTTTTTTTTTCCCTATCTTCTTCTATCTAAATTTTAATTTTCTACCAATTCAATATCCCCTTCTTGGTGCACAAAGGCAAACTTTTTGTTCGTCAATCCCAAAAATTCGGCAAGTTTGTGGCAAACCTTATATCGCCTGAGTATGAGAAGGTGGAGATTTCGTGATGATGAGAGGTTATTTGAATAGTGAACGGAGGTGATTATCTCTCTTTTATTTCTCTTTCCTATCTCCTGTGTCTGTGCACTGACTGCACATGTTTGGTCTTTCTCTCTCATGGGCGCAATTTTATTTTATTTATATAAAATTCTTATTATATAATATATATTATTTGAAGAATAAATGTTGTATAAAATGGGAGTGGTCTAGTGGTTAACACCTAGCTAAAACTCCCCTAGGGCATATGTTGGAGCTGCACACTAACACATAAATTTATTTATAACATTAATTTTTATACATTTTTACATTTAAAACAAATATCTTCATTAATAATATTTTCAATTTTTTTAATAATGAATTCTTCATTAAATATATCATAATAAACCAAAATTTTAAATATTTAATTTCATAAAATATTTTCATTATTTTAAATATGAATAATTATATTTCCCTATTAAAATAAAATTTTAAAATTAGTAAAAGATCGGGTTATTACAGTAGATAATCTAATTGTCAATAAATTTATTGATGGAAAAGTAAATCATCGGTTAATTACTGACATAGTTTGTTCAATTGTCAGTAAAACAATTTAGATTGTTGAATTTTTTTGTAGGAGAGATAATTTACTGATGAAAATTTTGCTGGTAATCCATCCGTAATTTATTGGTAAATTTTAAATAAATATTTTTTGAAAATAAATATTTCAATTAGTAATTTTGTAAATAGTTTTTAAAAAAAATAAAATAATTCATTAGTAATCCATTGGTAACTTTGAAATATTTTTAGAAGTTTTTTCATACTCTGTCGGTAATTCACCAATAAATTTTTTAAAAAATATATTTATATTTTTTAAAAGATAAAAATTAAAATTTAAAAATTAAAATTATTAAGATAAAAATTAAAATTAAAAAAGAGAGAGAGAGAGAGATTATAAAATAAATTAGGAATCTTAAAAAATATTCAAAATGACTAAAATTATATTTCAAAATCAAAAAAGAATAGAATGAACTTAAAAAGGAGAGAGGATAAAAAAGAAAAGAGTAAGGTAAATAATTTACTAAATTTATTTCATAGTTTTAGTAAACTATAAAATAAATAAATTTGGCAAGCATAAAAAATTTAATTCACGATAAAAATTTATTAAATTTTCTTCAAAGCCACAGTGATATATTTTTTTATGCTATAAAAAAATCTAAGAAATGTAAGTAACAAAGTATACAAATTAAAGAAATAAAGAAAATCTAAGAAAATTGGAATAAGTTAAATACATTTTTTTTATTGAAGGGTTTGAAATTTAAGAGGTAAAATAGGAAAAAAGAGAGAGAGAGAGAGAGAGAGAGAGAGTAAGAAAGAAAGAGCATAAGAGTATTAAATGAGAAAATGATAAAATAGAAATAAAATAAGTGATGGAAAAAGAAAATAAAAAAAAAATTAAATGAGAAAGAAAGAAAAAAAAATTTCATTTGTGAGAAAGGGAGAGAAAAAGTATGTGAAAAGTATAGAAAGTGAGAAAGAGAAATTAGGATGTGAAGGAAAATGATGAGAAAAAGAGGAGAATTCCTTTTATAATTTTTTAATGCAATTTACCTATGATTTATCGATGGATTGTCATTGGTAAATTTTTCATTTACTGACGTATTATTGATAAAAATTTTATTAGTAATTAATTTTTTAAAAAAGTTTTAATGAAAATTTGAAGGAAAATTTCCCTTCAAATTTTTTATTTACCAATAGAAATATTCCATTGGTTAATTAATAATTAAAATTTTATTTATTAATTTATCGATGAAATTTTTTCATCAATAATTTAAACAAAAAATTCATTTATTACTAACGGAGTAATTCCTTCAGTAAATTAAAAGATTCATTTATTAAAAAATTATTTATTAATTTATCGATGAAATCATTTCATCAGTAAATAATTAAAAAAATTATTATTTTTGAACTACAGACGAAAATAATCCATTGATAATTATCAAAAATAAAAATAAAAATAAAAGGTTTCTTTTACTTTTAGTGACGAAAATTTCTATTGCTAAATGTGGTGCCAAATTTAGCAACAAAATTTTCTTTTAGTAAATGTTATTGGAAAATTTGTTGGAAATTTGTTGCTAATTACTTGCATTGCGCATTCTTTGGCGCCTTATTTAGTGACAAAAAATTTTCATTGTTAAACAATTGTTAGTGAACCATTAGTAATTTGTCGATAATTGAAAAACAATTCCATATTTTGTCTGTATTAATTCGTTTGATAAGTAAGTAAATCTAATGACGAAAATACTTTTGTCAGTAAATTTCTCTTAGTAAACTATGATTTTCTTATAGTATTTCTAAAATTGGAAGGACTGATTAGTATATTCAACCAAATATTGAGGGTTATAGTAAGTTACCCTATAAAAAATTACTAAAATTCTATTTGACACTAAAAAAGTTGCTTTTTAAATTATAGAAGTGTTTTTTATATTGAAAATTTTTGAAAATAAAGGGATATCGAGTTTAACTTAAATTTTTATAATATAAAGTATGTATTTGACCACTAAATTATTGTTATGAATATATTGTCTCGATACCCATCTTAAATAGGTGAATTGTTAGAAAGAAACCATTAATATCTTTTTCATTTCTAAGAAAAAGTGCACTCAAATAATTATGATATATAATTAGACATATATATTAATCAAAAATAACTTAGGTATTGGTCTCTTGAATGATAGTAATATGCAAGAATTGACAATGAATTATTTTGTGGTCAAACTTCAATTCTTTTATCGTAAAAAGAAAATAAAAAATAATAATTAGTAAAAGAAACAAACTATTAATTTATTTTTTGAGATTTTGTGTAATATATAATTAATTTTGTTATTATGGTTTCAAAATTAATTATTTGATTAATAAAATTTGTTAAATACTCTGTATAGTCGTTATTTTGAAAATATAAAATTTTCATATTACACTTTTAAAAGTTAATTGTATAATATTATAAAATATTTAATGTCTGAAAATCTTATACTTTTTTACTATTGTAATTTAAGGACAAAATTGAAATTATTAATTTGAAAATTGCAAGAAAGAAAAAGTAAAAAATAATATGGTAAATTTGAACTCAATTTAAAATAATTTCGACTCAAAAATTGGCTCATGTGAAAGTTAGTAATAAGAAAGCATATTTGTTGAATGTATGAATTTCAGTTCATGTGAAAATAGCAAAAGGAATGCAATTACAAAGAAAAGAAAAAAAAAAAAACTCTTTATTATTATTATTATTATTTTTTTGCATTTAAAATCTCTTTTTCATTTTTTAGTTTTTTGTTTATATAAGAAGACGCCTTTTTTTTTATTTTTTATTTTTTATATGATGTTGAACTATGTATAGAGAAAAAGAAAAGAAAAGAATGAAATGGGCAAATGCTGTTCAATATATGAACTTCACGTCCATGTGAGAAAAGTGAAAGCCAATTTTTTAAAAAAATTAATTTGAACTTTTATTAGTCTGTTTTTCCCAACTTTAGAACTTTTGTAATATTATTTCATCTACCTTCTACATTTCAAAATTTTTTTCCTCTTAAAAAAACTTAAATTTATTTTACTAGATCATACACAACAAGAAAATACAAAGATTAGCAACTACAAAAAATAGTCGCTAATCCATTGAATTTAATCATTAAATAAATTTGCAACTAAAAATTATAGTTAGTATTTGTCTAGTAGCTAAATTCTTTTATTGACTATTTAATCACTTATTAACAACTTCAGATATTTTAGTCGCTAAATAACAACTATATATATTAGTCGCTAATCACAAAAAATATTGATTATGCGACTGTTTTTGTGGCTATCTAAAGACTGCAATTGTAGTCCCTAAATTTACTATATTTTTTTTATTTTATATATAATTTTTTTATTTTATACATAGCCTCATTCATTGGTGAAGAGATTCTCACTATTTATGATGTGGAAGGTATTCATATTAGAATAGTACGTAGACACAGAATAATAAGTTATAAATGTAATAGTTTTTATAAGTCAGAACTGCTACTGAATTGTAAGAAATGATTATGTAATGAAGTGGATTAAATGAATAAAACGAGAAAGATTTTATGCTTAAGTTTCATTTTTTTTATTGTACATATTATTTGATCCACATAGATCTTCGTATAGATGAGCATAATTATTTAAGAGATTAGAACCTTAGTATATAAAATTCTACAAAATAATCAATAGTCTAAAGTCTATCCATACCTACAACTATTGGTCAATCAAAGAAAATATTAAGCTCGTTGGTGAGCCAGTTTAAGCGAGTACCTTATATTATACTAAATAAAGTGGTAAAGAGGTAGTAAAAATAATGATGGTAAATTTAACAGTTCCCTTTAATAAATTGTGGTAGTCAAATTAAGACTCAAACTAACACTTGCCATTTTTAAGTTACAGAACTTCAAATTAATTTTAATGATATTTAATTTGAAATTAACAATGACAACTCAAAATCTCCTTTTTTTCATTGTCTTTTTTTTGTTTCTTTCTACCAATAACTTTTTTTCTTCTGGATTTTTGCTCATAAATTATATTATCCTAGTAAAGAATTTATGAACGAATATGTCAGCTTAAGTCAACTTTACGAAGACACTTATTTTAAAATTTTTATTGGAAAATTTTTACTCACAATTTATAAAAGGTAAGCATGGTATTTAAAGGAAAAGTAGAGATAGATTAATATTCCAAAATCAATTAAAGTAAAATAATCAAGTTAAATTATAAAATAAGGAGGATGAGTGCTAAAAGCATTTAGGAAATAGCAATATCGCTTATCTGGATTGTCTTCATAAATAAGCATAAAAATTAAATGAGAGAGTTGGTCAAACTTAAGACAATTACGTTCAAATATGGATTATTAATGTTTAGTTACCATTTTAAGTTAAACATTAAAACCATGCTTAACGTAATATTTGTCTCGACTCTATAAATACTATGAATATATAGATGAGGTAAGAGATATTGATTGTGTTATAGCTTTCCCAATTATTTGTAATATCTCAAATTTTAACTGTACTTTTGAGAAATTACAAATATTTTACTTAGGTATATTATTTTATGTTCTCTTTTTATTAATTTAACTTAGTTAGATTTGAACTGAGAATTTTTTCAGATTTTTAGAAGTAATTCTTAATATTATTAAATCAAAATTGATTGCAGTTTTAGATGCAAATGGTAATTTTTAGTTGATATTAATCCAATTATTTCTTCTTGCTATCTTAATTTTCAGCAACATGCCAATGTCCACCAAAACAGTGGGAATGAAGAACGTTACCACCACTATGGCATATCATTTTACAACAATTGGAAACTTCTCATCCCTAGCTCTTCTCATGACAACTATCATCATCACCTTATTTTACCTAATGAAATCCCAAAAACTATATGATAAGAAAACCAAGCAACTCTCACTACCTCCTGGTCCAAAACCATGGCCGATTATTGGATGTTTACCCACAATGCTGATTAACAGCCTACCTTTCTATGGATACATGATCTCATGAAAGAAATGAACACTGAAATTGCCTGTATTCGTCTAGGAAATGTTCACGTTATACCTGTTAAATGCCCTATAATTAGCTGTGAATTTTTAAAATCTCAAGATGCTGTTTTTGCAAATAGACCTACTAGCATGTCTACCCATTTCACTACCAAAGGTTAATTAACAACAACTCTTACGCCGTTGGGTGGACAATGGAAGAAAATGAGAAAAGTTTTACTAATAGAAATGCTTTCTGCGGCAAAACATCAATGGTTTTATGGTAAAAGACTTGAAGAAGCTAATCATCTTTGTTAGGTTCCTTATTAAGGCTTAATTTTAGATACCTAATTAGACTTGTTAATATATTTGTATATATTTTAGGTTCCTAATTAGGTGATAAGTGTTAAAAACACTATATTTTGTTCCTTGTTCTTAATATATTTTATGCCTCCAGTTGAGTTTAATCTATTTGTTTTAGTGCTTTTACAGTTCTTTTAGTTAATCCAGTGTCAAAAGATGCTATGATCTAAATATGATCTAGGACAGTGAATGATCCAAGCCAAAACGCTGATTTTTTTTTGGAGAAATATGGGTTGCCATGGGTTAAGCTACGGCTGGTATTCCAGCCGTGTGATATGAGCAAAGAGGAAATCATCTAGTAGCCTCCCACAGGTGGAGGCACGGCTAGGGTCTCACCCGTGGGAAGTTACATTTTCTTTCATTCACATTGCCACGGCTGGAACTCTAGCCGTGGGTCCAGTGGTGCGTATCAGAAAATTCAGAACTATAAAATCAGACCTGACAATGTTTCAGAGGGGAGAACGGAGTGTTTTAGCAAGAGAATAAGAAAAGAAAAAAGACATCAAAGATCGGAGATCAAAGAACAGGATTTCTTGGCACTTAATTCATGAATTGTTTGAGAATTCTTATTTCTTTAATTCTTTCTTTGGTTTCAATGTGTGATATGAACTAATTCTTTCCAATTTGGGTATTGATGAACCCTAGAACCTTTTGTATAGACTGAATTACTTCTTATTCAATTAAATCATTCTTTGAGTTATTTTATCTTTATGAATATTATTGCTTAAATTCCAATTAATAATTGCATGATTATTAGTTGGGAATTGTTTTCATATAATTGATTAGAGATAACTTTATGTGAATGGATCACTCATAGAGATTGAGGGTTGATTGGGGCACTAAAGATAGGCTTACAAGACTCCTTTGGTGGATAGTTTCTCGAATCTAAAGCATGACCTAATTGAGTTTGCTTGAGAAGAGATTCCTTGCATTCTTCTTAGGAAATAGTGATTTAATTGCTCGAGAGAGATTTTTATCTAATTTAGTGAAACGCCAACTCAACTTATGGAATGAATTTAGTTGATGTGTAGTTCATGATATACAATTAGGGGCTAGAGGGATTCAATACTTGAATGGGCTTTTATTTCTGATTTCATCTCCTTTTTCCTTCTTGTTATTTTACTTAATTTATATTTTAATTTAGTTTGAATATTATTATAATCATTTTCATCAACACTAATTTGATTCACTAAACATTAGCAGATGTTTTGAGCTAGTACTTACCTAAAGTCTCTAGTGGAACGATAACTCATTCACTACTATATTGCTTGTGCGATCTGTACACTTGCAGGGTACACATCATTAGTACTATTTTCCTTTCTCCTTCACACTTTTGTGTATATAAATAGGTACTACTTCATTGTATCAAATACACAACAATAAATAATACTTCATCATATTTTATTTATTCTTCTTTATTTTAAGTTAGTATCAGAAACAACCTTTAAAAGGTTGGTTTGATCCTAGGGATTTGTATCCTCTTTTTTTTTTGGGTTTTCTCTCTTTAAAAGTTGGCCGTTGGTTTAGTTCAATTTTGATTAATTTTTCTACAATCCGGACCGATTTCTAAGATTTTTCACCCTCCTGAATTCATTTTTGAGGTCATTTTTTTTCAATTCAACCTCTATCTACTAGTTTCAGATTTGGAGTATTCATTTTTTTCCTCATTATTTTTATTTATTACTACCATGGCTGCCTCTGATAATTCTCATTCTATGACCCATCCTATTACTGTGATTTTTGATGGTTCAAATTATGACTTATGGGCTCAAGAGATGTGTAGTTTTCTAAAAGGGAGACTCCTTTGGCATATTGTTAATGGTGAAGTTACCAAACCCTCTAAACAGGATGATGAGATAGAAACTAAGTTTATTGAAAGATTGGATCAATGGGATAACAGAAATCACCATATTTTAACATGATTTCGGAATACTTGTCAACCAAATATTATGTTGGAATTTTGCCATTTTGACTGTGCTAAGGATGTTTCGGATTTTTTACAGACATGTTATGTAGTTTCTGATGATGTTCATCAATTCTAGCTTTATCATTGCCTTCATCTATGCATCAACAACCTGATCAGACTATTCATAGTTATATTTCTAAGTTATAGACTTTATGGGATAAATTAGCAGCCTATGATCCTGTTTTACCTGATACGGCCTCTGCAGCCATTTATACTACTCTTTGAGATCGCTAGCGTGGGTGGCATTTACTTATGACTCTTTGCATTGAGTTTGAGTCTATTTATGCTCCTCTTTTTTCACTGTAGTCCACTCTCTAAACTTGACACAGTCATTCGAGAGGTACTTTATGAGAAAACTCGACTTAATACTCTCATTGCTAAGCGATTTCTCCCTTCTACAGATGTGGTTCTTGCTGCTCCTTCAGCTACTGCTATCACCTCTTCTTTAACTAAGGGATCTTGTAGATATTGCAAACAAAAATGGCATCTTATTTCTGCATGTTCGAAACTTGAAGCTAAACGGAAGAACTCTAGTCAAGGTAATTCAACCAAATCTCATAATCAATCTCGATCCTTGAGTACTTCTACTGTTGCTGCTACCACTGAGGGTTCTACTTTTGAGGATACTTGTCCTCGTTTTTCCTTGAAAGATATTCAAGCTATTCTTCAACAAATCCAATCTACCTCTAGTACTCCTCCTTCCCCTGTCCTCTCTATCACTCCAGGTACATCTACTTTTTGGTTCTTTGACTCTGTTTGTTGCAATCATATGACATTTGACTCTAAAGTATTTAGTTCTATCTCCATTCTAACTCATATACCGATTGTCCACACTACTGATAATTCCATCTTGCCTATTAAACATACAGACACTATTTCAAATTCCCATTTGTCATTACCTAACACCTTTTATGTGCCCAAGCTATCTCTTAATCTTATTTTTGTTAGTCACTTATGTGAACTTGGTGTTAATATAACCTTTTCGAGTAATGGTTGTACTATGCAGGTCTTCCTGATGATAAGATTGCCCACACCCCCATTAAGGCGAATGCTCATTTCTCTGCATCTGATGGTTCTCCTCTTTCTAATTGTACTTTGCATCATCAACTTGTTGGCATTCTTATATATCTTACTGTTGCTCGACTCGACATCACTTATGCGATTCATGTTGTTAGTCAGTACATGACAGCTCCTCGAACAACTCATTATGTTGCTATTCTTCGTATTCTTCGTTATTTCAAGGGTACCTTGTTTCATGGTCTTCATTATTCTAGCTCTTCATCTCTTCAATTACAAGGATATTCTGATGCTAATTGGGCTGATGATCCTGTAGATCGATGGTCTACCACTGGTTATTACTTCTTACTTGGCACTTCACTTATCTCTTGGTGTAGTAAAAAGCAAACTGTTGTTTTTTGCTCTAGCACAAAAGCTGAATATCGAGCTCTTGCTAATACTACTTCTAAACTTTTATGGCTTTGCTAATTGCATCACAGTTTGGGCATTCAATTTTCATTTGCTACTCCTCTTCATTGTGATAATCACAGTGCTATTCAGATTGCTTATAATAATGTTTTTCATGAATGCACAAAACACATTGAGATTGATTACCACTTTGTGCGTCATCATGTTCAACACAATACACTTCATCTTGTTCCTATCTCTTCTCAAGAACAGCTTGTTAATATCTTCACCAAAGCTCATTCTGCTCCTCGTTTTCATGATCTTATTTCCAAACTCAAGCTGTTCAATACTTTGCCACCTTGAGTTTGAGGGGGGATGTTAGGTTCCTAATTAAGGCTTAATTTTAGGTTCCTAATTAGACTTGTTAATATATTTATATATATTTTAGGTTCCTAATTAGACTACTATTTTTCTTTTTCCTTCACACTTTTGTGTATATAAATAGGTACTGCTTCATTGTATCAAATACACAACAATGAACAATACTTCATCATATTTTATTTCTTCTTCTTTATTTTAAGTATCTTGTTGGTTATGCTTATAACTAATGTAAGAAATTTGATGACGGTGGTTTAGTGAATGTGAGAATTGCTTCAAGACATTATGCTGGAAATGTGATTAGGAAAATGGTGTTTAATAAGACATATTTTGGGGATGGAATGACAAATGGTCGTCCTAGATTTGAAGAAGAAGAGCATGTTAATGCACTTTTCATAATTCTTGATTATATATTTGCATTTTGTTTGTCTAATTATTTTCCATCCTTGATAGGACTTGACTTAGATGGTCATGAGAAGATGGTGAAAGAAGCTAATGAGATTATAAGAAAATATCATGATCCTATAATTGAAGAGAGAGTTTAACAATGGAAGAATGGGACTAACATGGAAGTGGAGGACTTACTTGATGTTCTTATTTCTTTGAATGATGCTAATTGCAACCTTTTGCTATCAACTGATGAGATTAAAGCTCAAATTATTGTAATTCTTTAACTCTTCTCTCTCATTGACTTTTGTTTTATTTTTTTTAAATATTAACAAATTAATTTAATTTTTTTTTTACATTAACCTTTTTTTTTTTTTTTTTACATTCATTAATATGAGAAAATTATCGGTTTAATACGTAACTCAACCGTAAAATGTATCTCATAATAAAAAGAAAAAAAAATTGAGGGTTTGATTCATAGTAATCCTTTCCTTTTTTTTTAACATTCACAATACACAAAAAAAATAAAAAAGATATATCATTAATATTTTAATTTATGTCAATTGTTTCTATAATTTTAATGTTTTCAATAAATTAAATTTTTTTATTTTTCTATATGTTAGAAAAAAAAAATTATCAACCAATCTTTAATTCAGTGTTATTAGAATAGTTTCTAATAGTAAAAGATTTTTTTTTTTTTCAAATTCTAGTCAATGCTAAATTTGAAAAAAAAAAATTATAGTCTCATTTGGATTGAGAGATTCTCAAATCCATAAATTTAATAAAATTTATGAATTTTAAATTCATAAATTATGAAATCTATGGATTTTAAGAATTATACTATTTGGATTATTTATAAAATCCATAGATTTTAGGGTTAATGATAGTTTTGGAATACCTTAAATTTAGTAGAGATAATTTTGGAATAAAAAGAAATTATCACAATTTTTCATCTTTAAAAAATAGTGAATTTTGAACTTTTCTAGAAAATAGGAAATTAAAACCTTCATAAACGAAGGTGAAAATTTTTTCAAATTTTATAAATTTTGATCATTTTTTAAATTATCAAACGATCAATTCAGATTAAATGTATAGATTTTATAAAATTTCTCATTAGAAATTCCTTATATTCCTCGTATCAAATGAGGGCAACATTATATTTGTGGGGGTAATTTATCTTTTTATATATATATATATATATATATATATATAGACACAGACACACGGTTAATAGTGGAAGGTGGGAAGGGGCATAAGGTGAAATCATGGCACCGTATCCTTCTACATGGAATAGTTTTGTTTGGGCGTAATAATTATATTCATTAGTCGGATATTTATTTCGTTTTGTTTTAAACAGGACAAATATTACTTATTTTACTTATTAAATAGGACAGAACAAATAATAATATAATTTGATTCTAATTTGATTTGATTATATCTTTTATTTCATTTTTTTTTGTTTTTCAAAGTATTATATTGTCCTGTTTGTTAATTATCAGTGCGTGCAATATATTTTATTTTCTACGTATATATATTTTTACTTTATTTCCTTTGATCTTTATAAATATAAATCTTTTCAATGTGCTTTTCATTTTTTAACATATACAGAATTATTAATTGAATAATATAAATGTGAATTTTTTTATTATACATAAAATTGAAAATTTCAAAAAGCTTGTGATTATACATTTTTCTTTGAAGAGAAGTAATTAGATATCTTTAGACTTTAGGGTTTATCATTTCTTAATCATTAAAGATTAATTAATGACTTTAATTATTTTTATCTTGTAATTTTTTTTATCTTAAATTATTCTATATTAACATAGTATACATACCACGATGTTTTCCTATGTGGAAACTATTTTTTCAATAAAAATTTGATATTTGAATTTAATGTGTTAATATTGTATATTATATATTTAAATTACCAATGATTTTTTTTAAAAAATACTAATTAATATATGATGTTTGCAGGAAATAATGCTGGCAACAGTGGATAATCCATCAAATGCAAATGAATGGGCATTGGCGGAAATGATAAACCAATAGAAAATTCTTGAAAAGGCCGTGCAAGAATTGGATATAGTAGTTGGAAAAGAAAGACTTGCCCAAGAATATGATTTTTCATAGCTTAATTACGCTAAGGCTTGTGCAAGAGAAGCCTTTCGCCTTCACCCTGTGGCCCCATTCAATATTCCTCATGTCTCCATTGCTGATAGAACAATTGCAAACTACTTTATTCCTAAAGGCAGTCATGTTTTGCTAAGTCGGATCGATCTTGATCGAAACCCTAAGGTTTGGAATGAACTACTCAAGTTCAAACCAGAACGCTATATAAAGGATGATGGGTCTCAAGTGATGCTTGCAGAAAATGATTTGAGGTTCATTTCCTTTAGCATAGGAAGGCGTGGGTGTGTAGGTGTTCCTCTGGGGACTTCAATGACTGTGATGCTATTTGCTAGGCTTCTTCATGGGTTTAATTGGAGTTTGCCTCCTAATCAGACAAGTATTGATCTTACCGAATCTAAAAGAGATTGTACACTTGCTAAACCATTGGTTGCACTTGCCAAGCCTCGCTTACCTATGCATGTGTATTGTCCAACTATGCATGCTTAATATATATGTATTTGGCTACTAAGTTTATCTTATGAGCAATAAATTATAGACCCATTTTGATGGAGGATTAATAAAGCAATGTAATCTTTATCAGCTTTACTTATGCTTCGAGATTTACAATTTTATTTTTTCATTTATTCCATTCATTTCAAAATATTTGTCGTTTTAGAGAATTTTTTTTCAATTTATTTATTGTTTTAGAATTTCAAAAATGTATTTATTATTTTATTTTCTAATTTTATCCTCCATTTGTTTTCCTACTAAACATTTGCATTAATTACTTTTTTTTTTCTACATCAAAATCAATAAAGGGTATTTTAATTTTTTTTACTTAAAATTATAACAATTTAATAACTTTCTTAATTAATATGTCGAAATTTTAAATGACAAATATTTTAAAACAGATGGAGTAAGATTTTGTAAGAATGTTAAAATCCTCTAAAGTTCTTCCATTTAAGACTCATTCATTGGCTTCAAAATGAATGGTTTTATCTTTTTTTTTTTTTTGTAATGATTTTGTCTTTCTTTTTTTTTTTTTTCATTTTTTAATTAAGCCTGGAGATATAACATTATAAAAAAGAAAAAGCACATCGTACAGAAAGGCGTACAACCTATACTTGTTGATTCCAAAAATTAGGCTCAATTTGAAAGTTAAGCCCAACTTGTGCCAGGCTTGTAAAGGTCTGTATTTTGTATTTAATTTGTAATTATTTACTTGCGCCTAAATGCATTTAGTGAGCACATTCAATTTACAACTTATGTGTATAACCAATGTAAGAAATTTGATAACGGTGGTTTAATCATAATAGTGGGAATGGAGAACTCTACCACCACAATGGCATATCATTTTACAACAATTGGAAACTTCTCATCTCTAGCTCTTCTCATGACAACAATCATCATCACATTATTTTACTTGATGAAATCCCAAAAACTATATAATAAGAAAACCAAGCAACTCTCACTACCTCCTGGTCCACAACCATGGCCCATTATTGGATGTCTACCCACAATGCTGATTAACAAGCCTACCTTTTGATGGATACATACTCTCATGAAAGAAATGAACACTGAAATTGCTTGTATTCGTCTAGGAAATGTTCATGTTATACCTGTTACATGCCCTATAATTAGCTGTGAATTTTTAAAATCTCAAGATGCTATTTTTGCAAATAGACCTACTAGCATGTCTACCCATTTCACTACCAAAGGTTACTTAACAATAGCTCTTACACCGTTGGGTGAACAATGGAAGAAAATGAGGAAAGTTTTACTAACAGAAATGCTTTCTGCAGCGAAACATCGATGGTTTTATGGTAAAAGACTTGAAGAAGCTAATCATCTTATTGGTTATGTCTATAACCAATGTAAGAAATTTGATGACGGTGGTTTAGTGAATGTGAGAATTGCTTCAAGACATTATGCTGGAAATGTGATTAGGAAAATGGTGTTTAATAAGACATATTTTGCCGATGGAATGATAAATGGTGGTCATGGATTTGAAGAAGAAGAGCATGTTAATGCACTTTTTCATAATTCTTGATTATATATTTGCATTTTGTTTGTCTGATTATTTTCCATGCTTGATAGGACTTGACTTAGATGGTCATGAGAAGATGGTGAAAGAAGCTAATGAGATTATAAGAAAATATCATGATCCTATAATTGACGAGAGAGTTCAATAATGGAAGAATGGGACTAACATGGAAGTGGAGGACTTACTTGATGTTCTTATTACTTCGAATGATGCTAATGGCAACCTTTTGCTGTCAATTGATGAGATTAAAGCTCAAATTACTGTAATTCTTTAACTCTTCTCTCTCATTGACTTTTGTTTTATTTTTTTTTAAATATTAGCAAATTAATTTAAATTTTTTTACATTAATCAAAATTTTTTACGTTCATTAATATAAGAAAGTTATCGATTGAATGGGTAACTCAATCATAAAATGTATCTCATAATTAAAAAAAAAATTGAGGGTTTGATTCATAGTAATCCTTTCCCTTTTTTTTAAACATTCACAATATACAAAAAGTAAAAAAGATATATCATTAATATTTTAATTTATGTCAATTATGTCTATAATTTTAATGTTTGCAATAAGATAAAATTTTTACTTTTTCGATATGCTAGAAAAAAAAAAATTATTAACGAGTCTTTAATTCAATATTATTAGAATTGTCCCAACGAGTCTTTAGTTCAATATTATTAGAATCGTCTCTAGGGGTAAAAGATTTTTATTTTAAATTCTAGTCAAAGCTAAATTTTAAAAAAATTACGGTTTCATTTGGATTGAGGGATTCACAAATCTATAAATTTAATAAAATCCATAAATTTTAAATTTACAAATTATGAAATCTATATATTTTTAAGAATTAGACCATTTGGATTATTTATAAAATCCATAGGTTTTAGGGTTAATGATAGTTTTGGAATATCTTAAATTTATTAGAGACAATTTTAGAATAAAAAAAATTATCACAATTATTCATCTTTAAAAAATAATGAATTTTGGACTTTTCTAGGAAATAGGAAATTAAACAATAAATTCATATTATAAAATTTCTCATTTAAAATTCTTCATATTAAATGAGGCCAACATTATATTTGGGGGGCGGGTAATTTATCTTCCAATGTGTATAATGTTAATTTTATATATATATATATATATATATATATATATATATATATATATATACACACGCACACACACAAATATGGTTAATAGTGAAAGGTGAGAAGGGCCATAAGGTGAAATCATGGTACAATATCCTTCTACGTGGAATAATTTTGTTCAAGTATGACAATTTTATTCATTAGTCATATATTCATTCTGTTGTATTTTAATTTATTAAATAGGATAAAATAAATAATGATATAATTTGATTACAATCTGATTCGATTATATCTTTTATTTCATTTTTCTTTTGTTTTTCAGGTATTATATTGTTCTGTTTACTAATTATCAGAGCGTGCAATATATTTTATTTCCTACTTATATATATTTTTACTTTATTTCCTTTGATCTTTATGAATATAAATTTTTTCAATGTGCTCTCCATTTTATTAAATGATCTAATTCCAAGGTATAGACAGATATTATTAGTAGGACCTACGTGCGTGTCCCACCTTCAGTGTTTGTGCTTGCAAAGTCGACCTAAATTTGGTAGTTAGTCAATCAAGTTTTATACATGAATGTGATTTTTTTTTTATCAAAATTTTAATTCTTATCTAAATTTAAATTTTCATTCTTATGTGTATAACCAATGTAAGAAGTTTGATTCATAGTAATCCTTTCTCTTTTTTTTAAACATTCACAATATACAAAAAGTAAAAAAGATATATCATTAATATTTTAATTTATGTCAATTATGTCTATAATTTTAATGTTTGCAATAAGATAAAATTTTTACTTTTTTGATATGCTAGAAAAAAAAATTTATCAATGAGTCTTTAATTCAATATTATTAGAATCGTCTTTAGGGGTAAAAGATTTTTATTTAAATTCTAGTCAAAGCTAAATTTAAAAAAAAAATTACGGTTTCATTTGGATCGAGAGATTCACAAATCTATAAATTTAATAAAATCCATAAATTTTAAATTTATAAATTATGAAATCTATATATTTTTAAGATTTATACCATTTGGATTATTTATAAAATCCATAGGTTTTAGGGTTAAGGATAGTTTTGGAATATCTTAAATTTATTAGAGACAATTTTAGAATAAAAAAAATTATCACAACTATTCATCTTTAAAAAATAATGAATTTCAGATTGTTATAGAAAATAAGAAATTAAACAGTAAATTCATATTAAATCTACATATTTTATAAAATTTCTCATTTAAAATTCTTCATATTACATGAGGCCAACATTATATTTGGGGGCGGGTAATTTATCTTACAATGTGTATAATGTTAATTATATATATATATATATATATATATATATATATACACGCGCACGCAGATGTGGTTAATAGTGAAAGGTGGGAAGGGCCATAAGGTGAAATCATGGTGCCATATCCTTCTACATGGAATAATTTTGTTTATGTATGACAATTTTTTTCATTAGTCATATGTTCATTCTGTTGCATTTTAATTTATTAAATAGGATAAAATAAATAATGATATAATTTGATTATAATATGATTCGATTATATCTTTTATTTCATTTTTCTTTTGTTTACTAATTATCAGGGCGTGCAATATATTTTATTTCCTATTTATATATATTTTTACTTTATTTCCTTTGATCTTTATGAATATAAATTTTTTCAATGTGCTTTCCATTTATTAAATGGTCTAATTCGAAGGTATAGACACAGAAATTATTAGTAGGACCTACGTGCGGGTCCCACCTTCAGTGTTTGTGCTTGCAAAGTCGACCTAAATTTGGTAGTTAGTCAATCATTTGTTTTATACATGAATGTGATTTTTTTTAATCAAAATTTTAATTCTTATCTAAATTTAAATTTTCATTCTTAATGTATACTGAATTATTAATTTAATAATATAAATGTGAATTTTTTTATTGTACTTAAAATTGAAAATTTCAAAAATCTTGAGAAAATTTAACTTGTGATTATACATTTTTCTTTGAGGAGAAGTAATAAGATATCTTTAGACTTTAGATTTTATCATTTCTTAAACATTAAAGATTAATTAATGACTTTAATTATTTTTATCTTGTAAATTTTTTTTATCTTAAATTATTCTATATTAACATAGTATACATACCATGATGTTTGCCTATGTGGAAACTATTTTTTCATTAAAAAATTGATATTTGAATTTAAAGTGTTAATATTGTATATTATACATTTAAATTATCAATGATTTAAAAAAAATACTAATTAATATATGATGTTTGCAGGAAATAATGCTAGCAATAGTGGATAATCCATCAAATGCATTTGAATGGGCATTGGCGAAAATGATAAACCAATCGAAAATCCTTGAAAAGGCCATGCAAGAATTGGATACAGTAGTTGGAAAAGAAAGACTTGTGCAAGAGAAGCCTTTCGCCTTCACCCTGTGGCCCCATTTAATATTCCTCATGTCTCCATTGCTGATACAACAGTTGCAAACTACTTTATTTCTAAAGGCAGTCATGTTTTGCTAAGTCGAGTCGGTCTTAGTCGAAACCCTAAGGTTTGGGATGAATCACTCAAGTTCAAACCAGAACGCCATATAAAGGATGATGGGTCTCAATTGATGCTTGTTGTGCAGAAGCGTGCAATTAGTTGTGTGACTAATACAACAAAACAATAAAATGAAAAAGAAAAAGACACAAGAATTTAATGTAGTTCGGCTTTGCTTACATCCACGAGAGAGAGAATACAAAACTTTTCACTAAGAAAGTCAAATAAAATACAAATCTCTCAATCTTATCACCCAATACCTAATACACCCTTTAATTTCTCACTCAAATGAAGGAAAAAAAAATGCTAATTGCACAAAAACTATTAAAAAGCTTTTTATCTTTTTTTCTTCTCTTGCTATTTTCAATTGAAAGAAATGTTTACAATTTATTAGGAAAAATCAAACTAAAATTATCATAGTTATTTCTAACAAAAAAAAAAAAAATCCACCATCCAATGTTTTAGGTGGTTTAAAAAAAAAAAAACTAATTTTTTTTTTTTAATTTTGGCTTTTAATTAAAGCCATCAATTTCAATCTCCACTTTGGCTTTAATTTCAGCACTCCCAGTCATAGTGAGAGAGGATGTAAAGATGTGCCTACAGGCGCCAATCACCCAAAGGTATTTAAACTCTTGAAATATTGATTAAGTCCAAATAATGGTTGAACTTAACTGCTGTTACCACCTTGGTCAACCTATCTGCAAGATTCTCAGTAGTCACAATCTTATGAAGAACTATTTCTCCCTCTTCAATGATTTCTCAAATAAGGTGATATCAAACGTCAATATGTTTTGTTTGTGCATGGTAGACTTGGTTTTTTGCCAAATGAATAGCACTTTGGCTATCACGATATACAGTGACATTCTTTTGAATGACTCCCAAGTCTCAAAGCAACCCCCTTAACCAAATAGTCTCCTTAATAGCCTCTGTAATTGCCATATTGTGAGGCCTTGCCCGAGCACCGGTCCAATCCGCTAAAGGGAATCGAAATGCTCATTTGGGAAAGAACTCACGAGGAAGCCCTCAGGCTTATCTTTGATAGATTTGAAAATTGTTTTTAGGAGTCGCCACCTTAATTTATTTTTATTTGGGAAAATATAAGGAAAAAATCCATTTGACTCCAATTTTAACCCAAAAGAAAAAGGATCACTAGCCTCGAAACCAAAGAGGATTCGGAGACTAGCTTTCGGTTTATTTTAACAAAATGAGTTTGGCCAATTAATAAAAGAGTGACTTAAAATATATTTCATGAACAAACTAAAATGCATGAACAGTTTATAACATGTATGATCATTCAATCCACAAAGTTTATACACAATTAAAATTCAAAATAAAGAGAGTTAATATTACAATGAAATCCAAACTTAGGGGATACCTTCTTTAGCCCTTATGGGTTATAGAGAAGTCACACATTCCCCAAACTAATCCTAATAATAAAGCAAAGAAATAAACACAAAAGTAAGTAAAGAAGGTGATAGAAGGATAGTTGATTAATTTTAATTGGATTCGATGCCTGAACTAAGCATGCCTACGTATCCCTTTGAATAGGAATCAGAATCCATACAGTTCTCCCTGCTTGCAAAGCGGTTAGTTTAGCCTAGCCACTTTATAATGTTTTGATTAATTGATTAAAAGAGAGTTGAGTTAATTAATTAATTTAATTGATTATCGAGTTGATTAGCTAGCAACCTAGATGAATCAATTTACTTAACTAACTAAAAGAAGCAATGAAATTAAGGGAAAAGAAGCTTACCTTGGATGGCGGGTGGCGACTGGCTTTAGACAGCAGGCAGCGGCTAGCTTTGGATGGCGGGCGATAGCTGGCCTTGGATGGCAGGCGGCGGCTAGCTTTGGTGGGCGGTAGCTAGCCTTAGAGGGCAGGTGGTAGCTATCCTCAAAGGGCGGCATACACGAGCCTTGAGTAAGGGACTTGCCTTAAATAGGCGGGCGGCGGAAAGCCTTAAACTAGTCGGGTAGAAATCAAGGAGAAACCCCCAACTTGCTTTGCGAAGGAGCGAATGCAAAGCATTTTGCTTGAAGTAATGCTTTTCAAGCTCTAGAAGTTGGTGTTTTGAAGTGTGGGGATGCCCTCTATATATAGGAGAAGATTTGGAGCATAGAAATTGTTCAAATACGATGTGGGATCGCAAAAAATTGAAATTTCACTGGAGTTGCCATAGAGGGCTTTGCGATGCCATAGAGTTCTTTGCGGAAATGCCACATAGCCCTTTACGGTAGTGCCATAGACCTCTGTGGCATCGGGCCCCGCTTTCGCACGTTTCGCCCGTTTTTACCTGTTCTTGCTCATTTCTCATTCGTTTTACACGATTTTAGTTGCATTATACTCGTTACTCAGTCCCAGATGATTTGAAATTATTTAAATGTCAAAAAGAAATATTTTGATTTTTCCATTTTGAGAGTTTTTGACTTTTGAAGGTTTATTTACCGAGCCTAAGTGCTTTTAAGGTTTAAATACATACTGGAAGGTACAAAATTAAGGGTTCACAGATGCCCCCTCATCAGAATTGTCTTTGTTTGGTAGACAATTATGATGAGTGTGAACTTTAGAATGAAGAGGATGCCCCCGGTATATTTGGGAGCGGCAGGAAGTTCTAATAAGTGTGAACTTTAAAATAAAGAGGATGCTCCAGGTATATTTGGGAGTAGTAGGAAATTCTGATGAGTATGAACTTTGGAATGAAGAGGATGCCTCTGGTATATGTTAAAATCATTACTAATAATGAATAACAAATTTTAATTATAGTTTTTTAGTTTTTCTTTTAATATCATTTACTATATAAACCAATGGTTTATGTTTTCAATGATTTTTAACCATTGTTTTTTTTAGCAAAATGAACATTATAAATATTGTATCTTATTGTTTGTAAAGAGCATTGAAAAGAGAATAAAAAAAAACATTAGTGTGTAAAGAAGAAACTTTCATTCTTCTTAGTTCTCTTTTGAATTATTCACATGCTAATAATTATTTATTATTAATTTTAATATAATCCAATTCAACAAGTGGTATCAGAGCCTACTCGGTTAAGGGCCTAACTATCAATTTTTTACGTACAAAGCAGTTGTACGGGGGAGATTTTGCACGTGCACAGTTTGGAACTGTGAAGCTTATTGGTTTGGAACCACACTTACTTGGTGAAATGCAAGATTGCTAAATCCAAGTCACTATGGTAGAATTAGGTAATGTTAGTATTATTAAAAAATTAAATAATAATAATTACAGCATGTGGAGGACTTGTATGGAGTCATATTTACAAGGTCAAGACCTCTGGGAGGTTATTGCTGGAGCTGAGGTTACATCACCACCAGATGATGATACTGGCAATATTAGAAAATGGAGAATTAAAGTTGGGAAAGCCATGTTTGCCATCAAAATAACAATTGAAGAGCAGTTGATGGAGCACATTAAAGATGCTACCACACCAAAGGAAGCTTGGGATTCTCTTGCTCTGTGGTTCTCAAAGAAGAATGATGCTAGACTTCAACTATTAGAAAATGAACTAATGTCTATCTCATAAAAGGATATGACAATTAGTCAATATTTTATCAAAGTGACGTCCTTGTGTCGAGAAATTGCTGAGTTAGATGAGACATCCAAAATATCCAGTAACAGAATGAGGAGAATTATCATTCATAGACTACGATCTCAGTACCACAGTTTCATGGCTGCAATTTAGGGTTGGCCCACACAACCTTCAATTGAAGAGTTAGAGAATTTGTTGGTGAGCCAAGAAACTCAAGCAAAACAAATGGCTAGAGTCTCCTTGAATACTTAAGAGGTGGCACTCTTCACCAACAAAAGGAAGAATCAACCTCGTGGTAACAATGGAGGGCAAACACGAGATAATATCAAATCACAGGGGTTCCAATAGAAGCAGCAGTACAACAATCAACAGTCTAAGAATTTTAGTGTAAGAATGGTGAGTGTTTCAACTGTGGCAAGAAAGGACACTACGCTAGAGATTGTTGGTCTAAGAAGAAGACAGTTCAGAGTAATGCAACAACAACAAGCAATCGCCACCAGGATGAACCAGAGTGGGATGCTGAAGCACTGTTTGCAGAAACAGTGCAAATGGAAGAGTGTTCTAATTTAGAGATTATGGAAGTCCCTAGTCTTATGGCTGTCACAATAGAAGTAGAAGAGGAGCAGGAATCTAGTGCTTCTAGTTCTCATAGAATTGATTATGAGAAATGTTGGATCTTTGATTCCGGTTGTTCCAGTCACATGATAGGAGATAGAAGCAAGCTTCATAATGCTTCAGAGTATAAAGGCAAGCGAGTTGTGGTAACTGCAGATAACTCGCAACTACCAATCACTCACATTGGCGACACAGTGATCACTTCCTGTTCGAATTGACAACAAGTGCAGTTGGAGGATATGTATAGAGTATCAGGTATGAAAAGGAATCTTTTGTCAGTTTCAGAGTTGACTAATTCTGGAAACTTTGTTGTGTTCGGCCCTAATGATGTCAAAGTTTGTCAATAAATCAAAATAGTTGACACACTAATAATGAAGGGACAGAAGGTGGATTCTATGTATGTCTTGTTAGCAGAAGATGTTTATGTAGAGAACACCAAAGGCGGTGATACAGCTGGGACATGTCAATTATCATAAGCTGAAAATGATGATGAGCAAGTCCTCATTAAGAGGGCTACCTAATCTTTATGTTCATACTGATGTGATTTGTGTTGGATGTCAATATGGAAAGGTGCACCAACTTCCATATGAGGAGTCATCATTCAGAGCCAAATAGCTGTTAGAGTTGATCCATTTAGATGTGTTTGGGAAAGTGAAGTAGTCATCAGTTAATGGTATGTATTATATGGTGACATTCATTGATGATTATTCGAGGTATGTATGGGTCTATTTCATGAAAAAAAAATATGAAACTCTTACAAAATTCAAAGAATTCAAGCAAATGGTTGAAAGTGAAGTTGGGAACAAAATCTAATGCCTTTGTACGAATAATGGGGGAGAATACATCTCTAATGAATTCTCAAGTTATCTTGTCCAGTGCAAGATTAGGCGGCAATTGACTTGTCCTAACACACTACAACAAAATGGTGTTGCAGAAAGAAAGAACAAGCATCTAGCAGAAATATGCAGAAGTATGCTGCATGCCAAGAATGTCCCTGGGAGATTTTAGGCTGAATGCATGAGAACAGCAGCTCATATAATCAACAGACTTCCTCAGTCGAAGATGGAATTTATGTCTTCATTTGAGAAGTTATGGAATATGAAACCTACAGTGAGTCATTTTAAAGTATTTGGCTGTGTGTGCTATGTATTTATACCTGATCATCTACATAGCAAGTTCGATAAGAAGGCAATTAGATGTATCTTTGTGGGCTATGATGAGCATAGAAAAGGATGGAGATGTTGTGATCCTACAATTGGCAAATGTTATGTATCACGAAATGTTGTATTTGATGAGACATCATCACGGTGGACACTAGAATATGTTGCACTTCCTCACTCCAATGAAGTTGAACAATTGCATGAAAAGAGTAAGGAATAGTTGACAAAAATTTAGCAAAATTCAGAGCCTATCACGCAGTCTCAACTTCGAGAGAGGCCATGGCAGACTGGTGTATACCAAAAATTAAATGATGAAAATCAACCAGCAGTGGAGGTGCCAGAGGATCAACCAACAAAACAGGCAACATCACCAATACAATTGAGAACATCAACCAGGGTGAAAAAGAAAAATCCCAAATATGCCAATGTTGCAGTGGTGGAATAAGAAAAAGAATCAACATCCTTTGAGGAGGCATCATAGAAAGCTAAATGGATAAAAGCCATGGAAGAGGAAATCAAAGCCCTTGTTAAAAATCAAACTTGGGACTTGGTGCCAAAACCCAGAGATGTGAAGCCTGTTTCTTGTAAATGGGTGTACAAGATCAAGACTTGTCCAGATGGTTCAATTGAGAGATACAAGGCACGTTTGATAGCATGAGGATTCTCACAGCAGTATGGATTAGACTATGATGAAACATTTAGTCCAGTGGCCAAGATTGCAACTATTTGTATTTTGTTAGCACTCATTGTAAGTAAATCTTGGAACTTGTGGCAGATGGATGTTAAAAATGCATTTCTAAATGGAGAATTGGATCAAAAGTGTACATGGAGCAACCTGAAGGATTTGAAAACAAGATTAATCCTGAGTATGTTTGCAAATTGACAAAGGCATTATATGGGTTAAAGCAAGCCCGCAGAGCTTGGTATGGCAAGATTGTTGAGTTTCTCATCCATAGTGGCTATGGAGTTGCATCAGCTGATTCGAGCTTATTTGTCAAAGCTTGAGAAGGGAAGCTAGCAATAATTCTTGTTTATGTTGATGATCTCATGGTTACTGGAGATGATGTTAATGAGATCTCTCATACCAAGAAAAATCTATCAGTGCGATTTCAAATGAAAGAACTTGGGGAGTTGAATCACTTTCTTGGATTGGAAGTGGAGTGCACAAAGGAAGGATTATTCTTATGTTAAGAGAAATATGCAAGAAATCTTCTCTAAAAGTATGGAATGCTTGACTGCAAGCCTCTTGCTCTTCCAATCGAGGTTAACTCCAAATTGAGCATTACAGAAGGTAAAGATCTGGAGGATTCAGTGATGTATCGGCATATAGTTGGTAGTTTGATCTATTTGACATTGGCAAGGCCAGATATTGCATTTGCAGTTGGAATAGTCAGTCGGTCATGCAAACTCCGAAAAAGCCTCACTTGGAAGCAGTTTGGAGAATTTTGAGGTACATTAAAGGAACACTTGATCTCGGATTATTTTATAAAAGTAAAATAGCTTGCAAGTTGGAAGGATATTGCGATGCTGATTATGCTGGTGATTATGATACTCGGAGATCATTACTGGTTATGCATTTAGTTTGGGTTCTGGAGTTGTTACTTGGTGTAGCAAAAGACAACCAACAGTGTCACTCTCAACAATAGAGGCTGAGTATCGTGCAGCAATGATGGCAGTTCAAGAAAGCACGTGGTTCGTACAATTATTAGAGAATTTACATCAGCCAGTTGATTATGCGGTACCAATATATTGTGATAATAAATCAGCTATTTGTTTAATGGAGAACCCAGTGTTTCATGCTAGAACAAAGCATGTGGAGGTGCAATATCATTTTATTCATGAAAAAGCCTTAACAGGGGAGATTAAGGTAATCCAGGTGAAGACAGAAGACCAACTGGCAGATATTTTCACTAAAGGACTCAATAGTGAAAAATTAGAAAGTTTTCGTAAAGAACTCGGCATGACTCCAAGCAAAGGGATTAAAAATATTAGTAATGAGGGGGAGTGTTAAAATCATTACTAATAATGAATAACAAATTTTAATTATAGTTTTTTAGTTTTTCTTTTAATATCATTTACTATATAAACCAATGGTTTATGTTTTCAATGATTTTTAACCATTGTTTTTTTTTAGCAAAATGAACATTATAAATATTGTATCTTATTTTTTGTAAAGAGCATTGAAAAGAGAATTAAAAAAAAACATTAATATGTAAAGAAGAAACTTTCATTCTTCTTAGTTCTCTTTTGAATTATTCACATGCTAATAATTATTTATTATTAATTTTAATATAATCCAATTCAACAGTATATTTGGGAGCGTTAGGAAGTTCTGATAAGTGTGAACTTTAGAATGAAGAGGATTAGAGGATGCTCCCGATATATTTGGGAGCAGCAGGAAGTTTAGAGGATGCTCCCAGTATATTTAGGAGCAGCAGGAAGTTTAGAGGATGCTCCCGGTATATTTGAGAGTGACAAGAAGTTTAGAGGATGCTCCCCATATTTTTGGGAGCGACAGGAAATTTGGAGGATGCTCCCGGTATATTTAGGAGCGATAGGAAGGTCTATGAACTTTAGGATGAAGAGGATGCTCCCGGTATATTTGAGAATGGTAGGAAGTTCTATGAACTTTAGAATGGAAAGGATGCTCCCAGTATATTTGGGAACGGCAGGAAGTTCTGTGAACTTTAGAATGAAAGAGGATGCCCTCGGTATATTTGGGAGCGGCAAGAAGTTCTGATAAGTATGAATTTAGAATGAAGAGGATTCCCCCAGTATATTTGAGAGCAAAGAGGATGCTCCTGGTATATTTAGGAGCAAAGAGGATGCCCTTGGTATATTTGAGAGCGTTAGGAAGTTTTGAAGAGGATGCCCCCGGTATATTTGAAAGTGGCAGGAGGATGCCCTCGGTATATTTGGGAGTGGCAAGGGGATGCCCCCAGTATATTTGAGAGCGTTTAGGAAGAAAATGGTAGTTCCTATCTGATAGGAAAAAGACAACCCTGTCTGGTAGGAGTGAAGATGATCTTGTCTAGTAGGAATCGACAAAGTGGTGATCTTGTCTGGTATGAATGAAAAGTGATGATCCTGTTCAATGCAAAAATGCTAGATGATTATGCAATGATCTAATACCTTGAACCGGCCTGATATAAAAGTGTTGATCTTTAGGAGAAAGATGCCCCCATTTTAGAAAGGTGAATATTCAAAAGGAATGTGCCCCCACTTTAGAATGATAGAGGAAAGTGGTTTGATCATTTAGTTTTTGGTTGATTGGCTAGCTTAAAGGTGAAGTGGGCATGCTAGGTATGAGATTGGTTGGTTAATGGCTATTAGTTTGGCCTAGGCAGAAACAAGGTGTGGTCTTGGAAAAGATCAGGCTATTTGGTTTAGATAGGTTTGACTTTGGTTTGAGGCTGAATTGGAGAGCTGGATCAGAAAGGTCAGGTTTTTGGTGATGATTATTTTGGAAGGTTTGGGGAAGGTCAACTTATTAGGCTTGTCCTTGGAGAAGTTCATGTGGAAGGCTTAGTCAGGTCTAGGACTTTGGCTTGGTCAGGTTGCAACCTTTAGGGAGTTTATTTGGAAGACTTGGTCAAGTTATGCTTTAGGCTTCTGCTTTTGGAAAGGTTAGGCTAGGAAATTAGTTGGTGAAGGTTTGGTCAGATTTGGTTTTGGAGGAGATTATAGTCTTTTTTGAATGGTGAAAGGTAGGTTTAAGCTTCTTAGTTTGGGCTTCATGGTGAAGGCTAGGCTTGGGCTTCATAGTTAAGGCTTTTGGGGAGTGGTTTTTATGGTGAAAACTTTTGGGCTTAGGCTTCATGGTCAAGGCTTTTTGATTTAGGTTTCATGGTGAGGGCTTTTTGGTTTGGGCTTCATGGAGAAGGCTTAAGAAGGCTTTTGGTTAAAAGGCTTTGTCAGCTTGGGTTTTTTTCCATAAGGGTGCTTTAGATGTTCGGCTTTGGCTTAGGTATGGTGGTAAGGGTTTTGGTTACAAGCTCATGGATGAGGGTTTGCCCTTTTGTCATGGTTATATCAGATTTTCAATGCCCATCGGATGGTTGGCAGGCTTTGACTTAGTTGTATTTTGCCAAAGAGGCTTGGTCTTTTCAAGGATGATGAGGTTTTGCCAATGAGACATGGGATGACTTGAGTGGTTTGAGCCCTTTTTAAGCTTTGCAAGACATGACTTGATTTTGGTTATGCTAGAGAAAGCTGGCTTTAAGGATGATGAGTCTTGAAAGACTTAGGATTTTTAGTTTTGCCCATAGGCTTGGCCCTTAAAAGATGATGAGATTTTGCCAAGAAAAGGGTGGTATGAGGCTTGAGTTTGAAAAGATGGGATGGTATATTTTGAAGTCGGGGAATGGTTTAAAGGTAGGTTGGAAAATGATCAGGGAGGTTGAATGATTTTGCTATCTGTAGCATGATTCATGGAAAAGGCCAAGCTAATCTTGTTGTTTTGAGATTAAAGAGACATTTAAAGTGACACTTTATTGGCTTAAATGTAGACGACAAACTGGATGAAAGAAGTTGCCCTAAGGAGTAGCGGAAGGACTGATGAGAAAAGATAACTTGGGGATTTTGCTCCTAATGAGAGATAGGAACATGACAGACTAAAGATGTGAGAGATAATGCTTAAGCTCTTTGAGCTAAGCAATGAGACGGATTAATAAAAGATGATGATGACTTAGAAGGACATGCCCTCGTTATGAGATAAGGGTGTAGAAGATAATATCACTTTAAAGAATGAGCCTCTAGTACAGAAGGATGACTTTGAGGACATGAGACGAGACGGAAAGATGATTTGATATGAAGGAAAATGACTAGGATGAGCTTTATTTTTCTCTCTCTTTCTCTCTATCTTTTTTTTTTTGCCCAAGCTGCCCTTTTCAGGTTTTCAACTTAACGAGCTTGGATTAATGAAATTTGGGAGAAAACATTCTATCGTGATTTGCTGATTTTCTTCATTTTGATGGGCTTTAACCTTTGAATTTTGGATCTAATGGATCTTGTTGCCCCCTTATTAAGGTGTATAGTTTGATTTTGTGCTTCAATTATTTGATGAGAGGTCTATTTCTAGACCTTCTTTGGTTAGGAGTTGGCAAAGCAATTGTTGATGAAACCTTAATTGTGGTGGATTTAATTGATGTTTATTTCTCATTTTCTCCCTTTTCTCTTTTTTTTTTTCTTTTTTTGTCCTTTTTTTTAAGCTCATCCATGTTTAAAATAAGAAAAGACAAGTGCATAAATAAATATGGATGTTTTATTGCAATGAAAAATTTTATTACATGATACCAAAAGGAGACTGACAACGATTGGTGAAAAATACAAAAAAAGGAGAATAAAATGATAGACATAGACTCGAATTTAGACTCAAATTTTGATATTTGGACTCAGATTTAGAGATTTAGACTTAGACTTGAATCAAACTTAAACTCAGACTTGGAGATTTAGACTCAGACTTGGAATTCAATCTCAGATAGGTCAGATTAGTCGAACTTGAACTCTTCCATGTCATGCTACTTAGGGCTGAGGTAAGGTGGGGTTGAGTTGGGTTCAGATTCTTCATTACTGCTCGGGTTGGTGGTGAGGAATTCAGGTTGAAATGATGCACTTTGGATGCAATCTTCAACCTTTGATGTGGTTGCAATCAAAGCCTTAAAAGTGGCTAGGTATTGGATTAACAAGTAGGCTCAGTAGGCTAGAAGTAGATTCTTGACAAAGATGTCCACTTGTTCTTGCTCTATTAGTCTATTTACCATTTGAGTAGCTTTAGCCCTCCACCTTATAAGGAACATGGAGAAAGACTCATTTGGAAGTTGCTTGGTAGTTTCCAAGTCACGCCTAGTGACATCCACTTCACTTTTATAATGATATTGTTCAATAAAGGCACAATAGATATCATCCCATGTCCTTTTCCTACTTTTGTCTAGTGAAAGGAACCATTTTCTAGTAACACCAGTTAGTGATTGTTGGAACAGTTCAGCAAGGAGCTCCCTGCTAACTCCTAAAGGTTTCATTGCCTCCATATATATCTTCAGATGGGTCTTATGGCAAGTGGTCCCATCAAATCTCTCCAGTTCAGGCATTTTGAATTTAAGAGGAAGCTTGGCATTAGGAAATAAGGTTAAACTATCCATATCAATTAGATCATCGTGGTGCTTTAGGGATTTAATGGTTCTTTCCATGGCTTCAAGTTTCTTCATGAGCAATCTAGTGTCTGGATAAGAGAAAACTTCCTCACCTTGGTTGGTTTGGCTCGAATCCGAACTAGGATTGGTCAAGTTCAAGATAAGGTTTGGGTTAAGATGGCTAAGGGTGGCCTAGTTAATCATAGCTCAAACTTCCTCAATGATGAATTGCCTTTGTTCCTCGAATTAGGCTTGCTGAGTAGTTAGGATAGCTTGGAAATGCTCTTCTTACTTCTTAAGGACTTTGGTCACAAGTGTGGTGAAGGAAGCCATATCAAGCGGATGGGCCATTAGTACCTTCAAACCAAAGCAACAAGTTAAGTGATGGGTATAGAATAGAAAATGTGATGAAGGTATAGGCATATAGATCCTAAGAGTAAAGGCTTCCTTATTGTGTCATGGGCCAACCATTTTTTAGGCTTAAGGCATGATGGGGTAGATGTTTTGGGCTTAGGGTAGTGTCTTGATGATTTGGGGTATAGGTTATAGGCATCTGTCAATCTAGAAGTAATGGATTAGTTTTGAAGGTAATGGGCCAAGGATGTTGGGTGACGGTGTCTTGCGGCTAGGTTGATAAGGTATGGGTTAGAGGAGGGTAGAGATGTTTTTAGGTTACAATTTAGGGCGAAGACATTTTGGGTAAGGTTAAGGTAACAGTGTTTAAGGTTAGAGGTGTTTGAGGCTAAGGCTAGGGAAATGAGGTTTTAGGTTTAGGGCTAGGGCATTGGTGTCTAGGTGAAAGGCTAAGGTAACGGGGTAAGGTTTTAGGGTTAGGGTATTGGTGTTTAGGTTAAAGGCTAAGGTAAAAAGGTAAAGTTTAGGGTTAGGGTATTGGTCTTTAGGTTAAAGGCTAAGGTAAAGGGGGTAAGGTTTAGGGTGATGGCTTAAGGTTTGTGGGGGCAAAGGTGAATGGGATAAAGGTGAGAGTGTTTAAAGTTTAGAAGTAAAGGTGTTGGGATAAAGTGAGTATTGACCCTTCTTCATTTCAAGGTATAACCTAGACTTAAGATGAATGCATGTTTTATTATACAATATGGATGCATGAGATACACGAGGAAAAGATTTCATAAAAATGCAAAGATGTAAGGTTCTAATTATAGTACATACAACATAAGGCTAGGATCTAAGTTCATTACATGAAAAAGGTAAGGGTGGCTTGATTTGGGTACCCATAACACTAGAGTAGTGATATACCTAACCACATATGAGTCAAAGCGCCTCGCGTGGGTCCAACAGTACGTGCATACTCATTACACCTTTGAAAGGACCAAAGGATTCATCACGGGATGGATGATTTCACTATCGGCGAATAGACCCAAGAAGGGTTACCCACTCGATGTTACTCACTATCCATTGTTTTCCTAGAACTAGGTTGGATGGCAAAGAGCCTATGCAAGTGATGCATGCAAAGTCACCATCATATTAAAAAGCCAAACTCTTTTTAAACTAATTAGTAGTCCACTTATTTTTTTCTTTTATTAAAAGAAAGTTAGTCCCCAGTGGAGTCACCAACTGTGTGGCCTCACCCGAGCACTGGTCAATATGCTAAAGGGAATCAAAATGCTCATTTGGGAAAGAACTCATGAGGAAGCCCTTGGGCTTATCTTTGATAGATTTGAAAATTGTTTTTAGAAGTCACCACCTTAATTTATTTTTATTTGGGAAAATATAAGGAAAAAACTCATTTGACTCCAATTATAACCCAAAAGAAAAAGGATCACTAGCCTCGAAACCAAAGAGGATTTGGGGACTAGGTTTTTAGTTTATTTTAACAAAATGAGTTCGGCCAATTAATATAAGAGTAGCTTAAAATATATTTCATGAACAAACTAAAATGCATGAACAGTTTATAATATGCATGATCATTTAATCCACAAAGTTTATGCACAATTAGAATTCAAAATAAAAGAGAGTTAATATTACAATGAAATCCAAACTTAGGGGATACCTCCTCTAGCCCTTATGGGTTATAGGGAAGTCACACATTCCCCAAACTAATCCTAATAATAAAGCAAAGAAATAAACACAAAAGTAAGTGAAGAACCAAGCATGCTTACATATCCCTTTGAATAGGAATCAGAATTCACGCAGTTCTCCTTTCTTGCAGAGAGGTTAGTTTAGACTAGCCACTTTATAATGTTTTGATTGATTGATTAAAAGAGAGTTGAGTTAATTAATTAATTTAATTGATTACTGAGTTGATTAGCTAGCAACCTAGATGAATCAATTTAGTTAACTAACTAAAAAAACAATGAAATTAAGGGAAAAGAAGCTTACCTCAGATGGTGGGCGGCGATTGACTTTAGATGGCAGGTGGTGGCTAGCTTTGGATGGTGGGCGACAGCTGGCCTTAGATGGTAGGTGACAAGTAACTTTGGTGGGTGGTAGCTAGCCTTAGAGGGCAGGCGGTAGCTGGCCTTGGAGGGCAGCAGACACGAGCCTTGGGCAAGAGACTTGCCTTGAACAGGCGGGAGGCAGAAAGCCTTAAACCAGTAGGGTAGGAATCAAGGAGAAACCCTCCAACTTACTTTGTAAAGCAAGGAGCGAATGCAAAGAATTTTACTTGAAGTAATGCTTTTTAAACTCTAGAAGTTGGTATTTTGAAGTGTGGGGAGGCCCTTTATATATAGGAGGAGGTTTGGAGCATAGAAATTGTTCAAATACGATGTGGGATTGTAAAAAATCAAAATTTTGCCGAAGTTACTACAGTGGGCTTTGCAGTGCCATAGAGCTCTTTGCAACAATGCCACACAGCCCTTTGCAGTTTCGCAGAGGGCTTTGTGGTAGTGCCGTAGACCTCTATGGCAATGGGCCCCGCTTTCACCTATTTCACCGGTTTTCGCCCGTTCTTGCTCGTTTCTCATCCGTTTTACACAATTCTAGTTTTGTTATACTCATTACTCAGTCTTGGATGATTTGAAATGGTTTAAATGTCAAAAAGAAATATTTTGATTTTTCTATTTTGAGAGTTTTTGACTTCTAAAGGTTTATTTACCGAGTTTAAGTGCTTTTAAGGTTCAAACACATACTGGAAGGTGCAAAATTAAGGGTTCACACATATACTTTACCTCCATAGAGGATAATGCAATAGTAGACTTTAAGGTTAACTTCTAGCTAATCGGTGCTTGAGCCAAAGTGAATACATACCCTGTAGTTAACCGGCGTTTATCCAAATCACCAATATAATTTGAATCAACAAATTTGACTTTATGCTGACCAAATGTTTCATCCCATTGAAACATTAAACCAACATCTATGGTTTTCAAAATATATAGCAAAATCCATTTTACAGCTTGCCAGTGTCATTTTCTAGGATTATGCATATACTTGCTCATAACTCCAACAGCATGTGAAATGTCTAGCCTTGTACACACCATTGCATACATCAAGCTACTAACTGCATTTACATATGGAACTTTTGACATATATTCTTATTCCACATTATCTTTTGGAGATAATAATGCACTAAGCTTGAAATAAGTAGTAAGTGGGGTACTAACAAGTTTTAACTGTTCAGTTATGCCAAAACATTGTAATACCTTCTTTAGATATTGCTTTTGTGATAAGAAGAGCTTACCTTTCTTTCAATCTTTGCTTATCTCCATGCCGAGAATCTTCTTTGCTTCTCCAAGATCTTTCATCTCAAACTCTTGGCTTAATCGATTCTTTAATTTTTCTATCTCTCCATGATTCTTCGATGCTATAAGCATATCATCAACATATAGGAGAAGATAAATGAAAAATCCATCTTGTAGCTTTCAAAAATATACACAATGATCATAATCACTGTGTGTGTAACTTTGCTTTACCATGAATTGATCAAATCGCTTGTACCATTGTCTCAGAGATTGTTTCAATCCATAAAGCGATTTATTTAACTTACAAACCCAATTTTCTTTACCAGCAACCTTGAACCCTTCAGGTTGAGTCATATAGATTTCCTCCTCCAAATCACCATACAGGAATCCAATTTTCACATCAAGTTGAACTGGTTCTAGATCAAACTATGCTACTAAGGCCAATAGAATTCTAATTAAGGAATGTTTCACAACTGGAGAAAATACCTCATTGCAGTCAATACCTTCCTTCTGAGCATAGCTTTTAGCTACTAATCATGCCTTATAACGAATATCTTTCTTTTGAGGAAATCCTTCTTTGTAAATACCCATTTACACCCAATTGCCTTTTTACCTTTTGGTAATTGAGCTAGCTCCCAAGTATGATTCTTATGAAGGGATTGCAATTCTTCATTGATAGCTTTCCTCTACTTCTCATTTTCTGAACCCCTAGTTGCTTCTTGATAAGTGGATGGAATATCATCATCAATAACTAGACTTGCATAAGCTATTGTATTTCTATAGCGAGTAGGTTGAACAATATTACATTTTCCCTTCCGAAGTGCAATCGGCAATTGTTACTGTGATGGTTCTTGGGTTGGAACCTCTTATATTTCATCTTCAATTCCTATGTTCTCCTCTTTTGCTGCATTATCATCTTCAATCTGAATAATACTAGATGGGTTAACTCTAGTTTTCTCAAGCTCCACCTGCAGTAAAGTGTTCTCCACTTGTTGTAGAGTATTGTCTGTCTTTTTATTTTGAGCTACCTTCTTTAACATATTAGACAAATCAAAGGTAACATCTCTGCTAAAAATAATCTTTTTAGAGTCAGCACACCACAGACGAAATCCTTTCACACTAGAAGTAATTCCCATAAATAAGGCCTTCTTTACTCTTGGATCTAACTTGGATTCTTTTATATGATAATAAGCAGTGGATCCAAATGCATGTAAAGAATCATAATCATTCAAAGGTTTTTCATGCGATACCTCTAATGGTGTTTTACTTCCAATTCCAGTTGATGGCAAATGATTAATAAGATGGCAAGCATACATAATAGCTTTAGCCCAAAAGTGATTTCTCAACCCAGCATTGGACAACATACATTGAACTTTCTCCAGTAGATTTCGATTCATGCGTTTCGCCACCCCATTTTGTTTCTATGTTTCCTTCACTATAAAATGTCGGACAATACCTTCACTTTTACAAAGTTGATCAAAATGATCATTTAATCTGATCAAAGCACCTTTGATTTTTCTACCAGTTTGGGTCTCCATCCTCTTCTTCCAAGAGAGAAAGATTTCAAACACCTCATCTTTATATTTCATATGTATACCCAAACTCTTCTTGAAAAATCATCAACAAAGTAAACAAAATACTATTTACCTCCTAGAGATGCTGTCTTAGTAGTCCTCCATACATCAGAGTGAATATAATCCATTATACCTTTAGTTTTATGGATTCCAACGTCAAATTTCACTCTTATTTGCTTTCCTACAACACAATGCTCACAGAAATCTAAATCATAGAGTTCTGCACCCTTTAATAAGCCTTACCTTATTAAATTATGCAAAGCTTTTTCACCTGGATGGCCTAATCTCATATGCCATAGATTGGTAGTCTCAACATCTTTGTTTCCACTAGTGGTTATTGTTGCTGACCTAATAATTGTACTACCTTTGTAATGGTATAAATTATTATTCTTTCTTATGCCTTTCATTACTAGTAGTGATCTGGAAATAACTTTTAGAATCCCATCTTGCATTGACACAGTAAATCCCCTAGATTCAATGGCCCTTAAAGAGAGAAGGTTCCTGTAAAACTATGGTACATACCGAATATTAGTCAAGACCCTCATCATCCCATCATGATTCTTCAAGTGGATTAAACCAATCCCAACTACCTTGTAAGGTTTATTATTTCCTAAATAGATAGAACCACCATCTATCTTTTCAAAGTTGAAGAACCACTCCTTATTTGGGCATATATGAAAGTGCATGCAAAATCGAACAACTACTCATCAGATTGTGATACTGATGATAAACAGATAAGTGTTAAGTCTATTTGATCATCTTCATACTCAGCTACGTATGCTCTGTTGTAGCTTTGTTTTTCTCCTTTTTCTATAGCTTTGGACAATCTTTCTTCCAATGGCCCTTTTCATGACAAAAGGCACATTTGTCCTTAGCTGGCTTTCCTCTCGAATGAGATCTACCTCTTCTTATTAGCTTTTGACTATGTGAGTGACCCCTTATTGTATGTGCTTCAGCAATAGTGTGTTGGTATTCCTTTTAATCCCTTTTTTTAATCTCTGTATTATATAAAACGGCACACACTTCATCAAATGTCACCTTATCATTTCCATACAACAAAGTAGTGACAAGCTGGTCATATTAATCAGAAAGAGATGCCAACAACATCAACTCCTTATCTTCATCTTTCAAGGTTTCTTCCAAATTAAGTAGGTCAGCTACTATTAGGCCTACTATGGGTGACCCAAATCCAAAGGGATTAGTATAGGATGATTAGGGTGTCGAACTTTGGGGAACTTGGAAATTTTGTATTAATTGGATAGTTACTAGGATGGATAGGCAAGGATATTAAATAAGAGATTTAAAACTAACTATATGCTACTATACTAATATTGCGACTAAGGATGTTGATTAGATTGAATTACAAGTCAGAATTGATTTTAATAAGATGTGTTACATGCATGCAATGATTGAGAGTATGGTCTATAATTCCTAAAAGCAACTCTCGTTGTCAATTAGAAGTATTTGATCTAGAGTCTATGAGCATTCTCATGTCATCATAGAGATAGAACAGAACCATAAATATTCATGCCAATACTATAATTCCCCTTAGAGTGGATTTGCTTGTCTCCAAGTGCTTATCCTATTCTCTAAGTAATTTTAATTGTTTTTCCATCAATTTATCCCAACTCTCATTGTGAATAATTTGACTATCATGTTATACATAGTGATCAAGCACATACAACATTAATTAAGCACACAATTAAAACTAAATCATGCAAAGCATATAAGAAATAGAATGATTAAAACTAATACTTTATTGCAATTCAAAGAAACCAAACTAGTGTATATTCATAGTGTAAATGACAAAGTTTAGACAAGAAGACAAGATGAACATCAAAGAACAAAGATAAAAAAAAAAAAAAAAAAAGAAAAGACAAGGGAAAGGAAACTTTGATGATATTTTCTTCAATCCTTGCTCCAGAAATTTACTTTGAAGAAGTGTCCTTGAATGCTTGCTTGAATGCCTTGGTGACTCTTCAATCTTGTTCTAACTTTTGAACACTTGAATTACACTCTTAATTACTAACTTAATATATGAATAATACTCATATCACATGTCTAAAATTTTATAAAACATTCTTATTTATAGTTTTCTAGGTGTCCCAAATCATGTCCATTGCAAAAAGGAGCCTTTTGTGAAGTGTTTTGATGAAAAGGCACCATAACTACTCGAGACAAGCTAGAATGAGTCGGCACCATGTGGTTCTGGCATGACTCGGCACCAAAGGGCACAAGTCAGCACCACAACCTTTTGTCATGACTCGGCACCTATACGGCACGAGTCGGCACGGGCTTGTCTTGGCTAATCCTTGCAAAACTTCTTCCTTTTCAAGCATAAAACCCTTGATCCTTTGAGAGTTACCTAGATTACTTAAAGAACACTTAAAAACAAGATTAAAAGCAACACTTTAAAGATAAAATTCATGCATTCAAACACAAAATTAACTATTAATTTATTAGTTTAGGTATACATATTTGCATCATATCAAATTCCCCCATACTTAAACCTTGCTTTCTCTCAAGCAAGAACAAAGAGGGAAGAGACAAAGAAATTACTTAGTTTTTCCAAGATAACTATGAAACAATCTTGATTAAATAATCTTCAAAATTTATTTAAGGAGTATATGGCCAATATATTGATGATATAGTTCTTAGTGCCCAACAATGGTAAAGGATGACAAGTCTTATAGCATAAATTTTGAGCTTTGTCTAATTATCTCATTCCTATTGGTAACAAAGTTATTCAATTATTTAGTCAAGGACCTAATCATGCTTTTCTAGTCAAAATGTCCATGCATTAAGTTGAGAATTCAATAAATTCAAGTAGCCTTCTTTGGGACAAGAGAAAGCACACGCAAGAATGCAATAAGTCTCATGGCATTTTTAGACACATAGTTTGCTTATTCTTCTTCTTCTTTTTTTCTTTTTTTTTATTTTTTTTATTAGCAAACAAATATAATTCTTTTAGTATCCTCATCCATTATTGACAAATGCATAACTCATATTATGGCTATAGTTTCCTTTAAGCAACTTAAATCATGCAAATTCAAAGACTTAACTTATATCAATTTCGACAATTAAGCAAAATTAGAAAATTGACTAGATAATTAGAAATCTTTAAAAGCAATAAGAGTGAGATAAAAAGACAAAATCTTAACAAATACTAGAAAAAGACTTAAGAATTTTACCAGTTGGGCATTTATCAAGAACGATCATCAAATTAGTTAGAAAATAGAATGAGAAAACCTAATCAAGATATAATAACATGGAGAAACTCAAGTAAAAGGACAAAAATTCTTGATGCAAATTGTAAAATACTAAACTAAACAAAACAACAATCATGCAAAATATATTAAAAATGCAGAAAATGAAAAACAAAACAAAATAAAACATAAAAGTAAATAGAAAGCTTCAAACTTCATCATTTGATCCCTCCCCTATACTTGAAATTCACATTGTCCCAAATGTGAAGAAAAGTAAAGATGATAGAGAAGGGAAGAAAAACATAGCTTATTGAGCATCGGGTGGTGGTGGTGAAGGAATGTCATACCCAGAGTAACTAAAGAACTTACGCAATTTATAGTTCATACTATATTGCGTGTGCTCCATCCTTTGGTTCCTAGCCTCCAAGGCGATAAGTTGACGTTGCATGCTCCTTTGGTTTGCCAAAATCTCCTCCAAAAGTTGGTGGTCACTAAGAGTGGAGCCACTTGCTTCCCTTTGAGTAGAGGATGATGGTGGTAATGCAAGTTGAACTATTGATTGGGCTCTTGCTGGTGGTGGGTCTCTAGGTGGTGGAACATCATCATCATCGGAGTCTTCATCCAAATTATTAATAGGGTGATGTAACCCTTTCCAATAAGATCATGTGTAAGCTACAACATGGTTAAAATCCACATCCACAGCCTTGCCTCTTACAAAGGCTTGCTTTGTGAAATATAAGTATTTGACAACATAAGGAAAGTTTGAGCAATTAATATGAAACCCCTTAGCAATACTTGTAACAATATGACCATGTGTTAATGGGTGCTCCTTACGTGTAACACACATGAGGAGTTGATTAAAAATCCAATATGTCCAACACACTTGCTTTGATTTATGAACACACCACATTAAAAAGAGCACTTGAACAGTTACTCTATTAGTTTCAGTTTTACCAAAAATAACTCATGCAATGACTTTATACAACATCTAGAATTTCAAATCCTTGATGAACATCACTTTCCCATTTTTAGGTTCAAAAGGGGTTTCTATATCAGTTAAGAATGTCCAAAAGTCATTACCATTAAAATCATCAGTGATATCATAAACACCACTTCTTTTAAAACCAAAAACTTTTTGCATAAAATTATAAGTTAATTGGTAAGGTTGGCCAAGCAATCTAAATTCCAGAATTTGAGAATTTTTAGCATTGATATCAAGTGTACTAAAGAACTCATAAACAAGATTGCCATAGGAATGCTCTTGCATACTTACAAGCTTTTTCAAACCACAAGAAGTAAGAACTTGATTGAATACTTCCTCCATGCCAACATCACAAATTAAAGAGAGAGAGGAAAATACTTACAAGATATAATTTCTATACGTTTGATTTTAGAGAACTTGGCTCCTTCTTCATGTGAGTGAATGGGGAAGGAGGACTCATACATTAATGTAAGGTCTTCCTCTTGTTGCTCTTCTTGAGGCCTTGAAGAAGTTGATCCTTTGGTCTTGCCCATAGTTAGAAAATAAAGAAGAAAAATAGAAAAATTCTGCAACTATGAGTGAATATAGTGTAATGTGTGAATGATGAATGAAGAAGATGATGTTTAAATAGAAGAAAGAATTATTTAAATATTAGGATTTGTGTTTTCAAAATTTGAAAAGAAAGGGTAGGAGAGTAGTGTTGTAAGGGTTAGGGTTATATAGGTGTGTAAGAGTGTGATGTGAAAGGTCATATATTTTGGGAAGAGGTGTGATTCTTTTTGGAAAAGAAACAACTTTTCATTGATTTGTTTTGGAAAAAGAGTGTTGAATAAGTTAGTTTTTGACCAAAAATAAGAATAAAATAAATTAGAATTGAATTAGGAATGAAAAGAAAAGAAAAATTTGTGTAGAAACTCAAAATTTCGGGTATTTCAAAATCTGTTAATTGTACCGAGTCGGCATCATAGGGCATGACTCGGCATGGATGGGTTTTGTCACGAGTCATGTCCTATGGGCACGATTCAACCCAAAAATAATTTTTTATTATATATATATATATATATATATATATATATATATATATATATATATATATATATATATATATATATATATATATATATATATATGTATCATGTGTATGTATAATAAAATTAATATTAAACATCAATACTTAAACATTATATTAAATAAACATGAAATTTAAAATAAACAAACATAAAATTTTAAAATAAATAAATATACTATGTAGTAAATGAACATACTATTAAGTAGAGAGGGTTACCGACCTTGATTGGTCTAATGGTGCACCAGCAAAGTAAGGTTTAAGACAATGGCCATTTACCTTAAAAGATTCACCTTTGTCATTAGCAATCTCAATTGTTCCATATGGATGGATTTTAATAATTTTAAAAGGTCCAGATCATCTTGATTTTAGTTTTCCAGGAAATAGTCTTAACCTTGAATTATAGAGTAAAACAAGCTCACCTTCTTGGAAATCCCTATTGAGAATGTTCTTATCATGCCATAACTTAGTACGATCTTTATATAACTTTGCATTTTCATATGCATTTAACCTTAGTTCTTCTAGTTCATTGAGTTGCAAAAGTCTTTTCTTACCTACTTTATCCATATCAAAGTTCAAAGCCCTAGTTGCCCAATACGCTTTATGTTCAAGTTCAACGGGCAAATGACAAGATTTACCATAGATTAATTGATATGGGGTAAGGCCAATAGGAGTTTTAAAAGCAGTTCTATATGCCCATAAGGCATCATCTAGCCTTAATGCCCAATCTTTCCTAGAAGAAGAAACAGTCTTCTCTAGAATCCACTTAATTTCCCTATTGCTTACCTCAACTTATCCACTTGTTTGTGGATGGTAAGGAGTAGCTATTTTGTGATTAACTCCATATTTTTTAAGGAGACTTTCTATGATATTATTACAGAAATGGGAACCTCCATCACTTATCAAAGCTCTTGGAGTACCAAACCTAAGAAAGATTACTTTTTTAAGCATTTTCTTGACTACCTTAGCATCATTAGTAATAGTAGGTATTGCTTCAACCCATTTAGACACATAGTTAACCATAACTAAGATGTATTTAAAGCCTAAAGAACTAGGCAAAGGACCCATAAAGTCCATACCCCATACATCAAAAAGTTCTACCTTAAGAATATCATTTAAAGGCATCTCGTTTCTCTTAGATATATTACCCATTCTTTGACATCTATCACATGTAAGGACAAATTCTCTAGCATCTTTGAATAAAGTAGGCCACCAAAAACCACATTGTAATACCTTAGAAGCTGTTTTTGTTGCACCAAAGTGTCCACCCACATATAAGGAATGACAATGTTTCAAAACATCTTAAATCTCACCTTGAGGAATGCATCTCCTTATTAGCCCATCTGCACATCTTTTATAAAGCAAAGGTTCTTCCCAATAATAAAATTTAGTATCATGCAAAAATTTCTTTCTTTGCCTATAATCTAAACCATAAGGAAGAATCCCGCTTACAAGAAAGTTAGCAATGTCAGCATACCATGGAATTTCTTGTGATGCAACATTAAACAAATGCTCACCTTAGAAGTCTCACGTATTGGTACTCCATCATCAAGCTTCCTCAAACCTTCTTGATCAAGTCTAGAGAGATGGTCCGCCACAAGGCTTTCACTCCCTTTCTTATCCCTTACTTCCCAATCAAACTCTTGGAGCATAAGAATCCACCTTAGTAGCCTAGATTTAGCATCCTTTTTACTTAAGAGGTACTTTAGAGCAGCATGGTCAGAATATACAATTACCTTTTGACCTACCAAGTATGCTCTAAATTTATCAAATGCATAAACTATGGCTAGTAGTTCCTTCTCCGTAGTTGTATAGTTGATTTGGGCATCTTCAAGTAGCTTACTTGTATAGTAAATTACATAAGGCTTACCTTCCTTCCTTTGCCCAAGGACCACTCCAACTGCGAAATGACTAGCATCGCATATAATTTCAAAAGGTTGCTCCCAATTAAGTGGCTGTAGAATCGGTGCAGATGTAAGAGCTTTCTTTAGGGTCTCAAAAGCTTCATGACATGCTTCATCGAACTCAAATGTAGCTTCCTTCGCAAGCAATTTGCACAATGGCTTGGCAATTTTGAAAAATCCCTTGATAAACCGTCTATAGAACCCGGCATGTCCTAAGAAACTTTGAATGTCTTTAACACATTTGAGCTATGGCAAATTTGTGATCACTTCAACCTTGGCTCTATCCACTTCAATACCCCTTTTGGATACCATATGTCCTAGTACTATTCCTTCTTGTGCCATAAAATGGCACTTTTCCTAATTAAGTACTAGTCCATGCTCCTTACACCTGTTAAGAACTTTAGAGAGATTTTCTAGACAATTTTCAAAGTTAGTTCCATAAACACTAAAATCGTCCATAAAAACTTCAACATAGTCATTTATCAAGTCACTAAAGATAGAAAACATGCATCTTTGAAATATTGCAGGTGCATTGCATAAACCAAATGGCATACGTCTAAATGCAAAAGTTCCATAGGGACATGTAAAAGTGGTTTTTGATTGGTCTTTAGGGTAGATAGGTATTTGATAAAAACCAATAAGACCATCCAAATAACAAAAATAAGAATAATTTGCTAATTTTTCTAACACTTGGTCAAGAAATGGTAGTGGAAAATGATCTTTTTCAGTTTCTTTATTCAATTTTCTATATTCTATACACATACACCATCCAGTGATAGTCCTAGTAGGGATTAAATCATTTGATTCATTCTTAATAACAATCAAGCCACCCTTTTTAGGGACAACTTGAACAGGACTTACCCACTTACTATCATTAATTGAGTATATGATGCCATTATTAAATAATTTTATGACCTCTTTTCTTACCACTTCTTTGAGAGTTGGATTAAGTCTCCTTTGACCTTCAATGGAAGGCTTAGCATTATCTTCTAAGATTATCCTATGCATGCAAATATTAGGCCCAATACCTTTTAGATCATTCAAAGAGTAACCAATGGAACTTTTTTGTTTAAGCAACACATTGCACAAAAGATTGATATTTTCTAAAGACAAGGATGAATTCACAATAAAAGGGAATTTAGATTCATAATCAAGGAATGCATATTTTAAATTTGATGGCAAAGGCTTGAGTTTAAAACTTACTTCTTCTTTTGAAGAAGGGTTTAGGTCATCATTTCTCTCTAGAGGTTCAAATCTAGAAGGTCAAAAGGATGATGATGTGAAGTAGTCTCTAAAAGATTTACCTCTTCTTCTTGGACTTGGTAAGGGGGAATAAGGTCTTGACTCATGCATTATATTTGACCTCATTTGTACATTCACCAATCAAGTCTATAGAGTCAATCCTACTAACTCCTTCCATAGGTGAAGATTTCATCATCTTAAGAACATCAAATTCTTTGCATTCATTGTTTACCTCAAATGTGATTTTACCTTTCTTCATGTCAATAATAGCACCTACCATTACTAAGAATGGTCTTCAAACAAGATAGGGATTTCAAGGTCTTCCTCCATGTCTAGGACAATAAAATCTGTAGGAACTATAAATTTACCTACTTTTATTGGCACATTCTCAAGAATGCTAATTGGATAGGTAATAGTCTTGTTAGCCATCAAGAGACACATGTTAGTAGGCTTAAGTTCACCCAAATTAAGTCTTAAATAAATAGAATAAGGCATTAAACTTACACTAGCACCAATATCACATAAAGCTTTATCAAAATACTTTCCTCTAACCATGCATGGGATGGTGAAACATCCAGGATCCTTTTGCTTAGGAGGGGACTTAGAAAATATGGCCTTAGACTCTTCTACTAAAGATACTAGACCATAATCTTCTAGTTTGCTTTTATGGGAGACCATGTCTTTCAAAAATTTACCCCAAGCCGGCATATCCCTTATAGCATCTAAGAATGGAATAGTAATAGTAATATCTTTAAGATACTTTAGGAATTTACAAAATTGCTTATCTAGGTTCCTTCTTATGAACCTTTAAGGAAAGGGCAAGGTCTTAAGATCTACTTTAGGATCATTGACCTTAGGTGGTATGACACTTTCATTTTTATTATTACCTTTAACCCCACTCCCTTGGTTACTTTCTAAGTTTACTTCCTCATCACCTACTATATCATTTTTATTCTCATTAGCAGTATTTTCAACCATCTTACCACTTCTTAGAGTAATTGCTTAGCAAGTCTCTCTTTAAACAAATTCTGGTTGACTAGGTAACTTACCTACAGGTTTAGGGTTAGACGAAGAGGCTTGTTGGGCAATTTGAGTTTCTAAAATTCTGTTGTGAGTAGCAAGTTGATCAATTTTGGAATTAAGTTATTTAAATTGCTCCTCGCTTTGTTTATTAATGGATATTTGTGTTCCTACAAACCACTCTAGAAGGGTCTCTAAATTAGATTTAGGTGGTGTATGAGTATAGGGTTGCTTCATAGGAAAACCTGGTGGGTTATTTAGTTTGAGATTTTGGTTAATAGGTGGGTTTAATTGGAAGGATGGGTTAGACCAAGAAAAACCAGGATGGTTCTTCCATTGAGGGTTGTATGTATTTGAGTTCCTACCCATTCTTTGGTTATACCCCCCTTGGGCATAATTTACCTTCTCATTTGAACTACATTGGGAATAAGGATGAGGACCTCCACATAGTTCACAAACAACATCAGTATTTTCAATAGAATTAATTTGAGTTTTACTTACTATTTTGGTGAGTGCATCTACCTTTGCTATTAGCAGGTTAATAGTGTCAAGTTCCAAGATCCCTTTTGCTTTTGCCATAGTTGTCTCATCTCTCATGTATCCTTGGGATGCAAGTTCTTCAAGTAAAGTGACAGCCTCTCTTGCTATCTTATCCATCCATTTACCTCCAAATGCGGCATTGACTATGTTGCGATTCTCATTTGTCAATCCGTTATAAAAAATTTGAGGAATCATCCAATTGGGCAATCCATGATGTGGGCATTGCCTTTGGAGTTCCTTAAATTTTTCCCAAGAAGTATAAATTGTTTCATTTGGATTTTGCTTGAAGGTGGTGATCTCATTACAAAATTTTGCAGTCTTGTGTGGAGGAAAGTACTTTTGAAGGAATGCTTGCTTCAATTGATCCCAAGTGGTGATTGATTCACTTGGTAAACTTGCCAACCATATTTGAGCTTTCTCTTTGATTGAAAATGGGAAGAGCCTCAATCAAATTGCATCATCCGATACTCCATTTATTTTAAATGTTGCACATATGTTCAAGAATGTCAAGATGTGTGCATATGGATCCTCCCCTTGCAAACCACCAAACTGATTATTTTGCACCATTTGAATGATGCTAGGTTTGATTTTAAAGTTGTTGTTTGCAATTAAAGGAGCCATTATTCCCCCTATACAATCTATGATGTCAGGCATGGCAAAGTCACCTAACGTTCATCTTTCTCCGGCCATTAAGTTGTGTTGATCTTCTTCTCTTTGTCTTTGATTACTACGCAAAGCATGAAAAGTTCGATCAATTTCAGGATCAAATAGAAGATCATTAGAGCTTCTACTTTGTCGCATGTTCAACTAAAATTAAAACAAAAAATAAAAATTATAAAAGAAAAACAAAAACCTAAAACAACTTTTCACTATCCTAAATTAATAAAAATTACAACAAATTCCCCGGCAACGGTGCCAAAAATTTGTTAGGCCTACTATGGGTGACCCAAATCCAAAGGGATTAGTATAGGATGAGTAGGGTGTCGAACTCTGGGGAACTTGGAAATTTTGTATTAATTGGATAGTTACTATGATGGATAGGCAAGGATATTAATTAAGAGATTTAAAACTAATTATATGCTACTATACTAATATTGCGACTAAGGATGTTAATTAGATTGAATTACAAGTCATAATTGATTTTAATAAGATGTGTTACATGCATGCAATGATTGAGAGTATGGTCTATAATTCCTAAAAGCAACTCTCATTGTCAATTAGAAGTATTTGATCTAGAGTCTATGAGCATTCTCATGTCATCATAGAGATAGAACAGAACCATAAATATTCATGCCAATACTATAATTCCCCTTAGAGTGGATTTGCTTGTCTCCAAGTGCTTATCCTATTCTCTAAGTAATTTTAATTGTTTTTCCATCAATTTATCCCAACTCTCATTGTGAATAATTTGACTATCATGTTATACATAGTGATCAAGCACATACAACATTAATTAAGCACACAATTAAAACTAAATCATGCAAAGCATATAAGAAATAGAATGATTAAAACCAATACTTTATTGCAATTCAAATAAACCAAACTAGTGTATATTCATAGTGTAAATGACAAAGTTTAGACAAGAAGACAAGATGAACATCAAAGAAAAAAGATAAAAAAAAAAAAAAAGAAAAGACAAGGGAAAGAAAACTTTGATGATATTTTCTTCAATCCTTGCTCCAGAAATTTACTTTGAAGAAGTGTCCTTCAATGCTTGCTTGAATGCCTTCGTGACTCTTCAATCTTGTTCTAACTTTTGAACACTTGAATTACACTCTTAATTACTAACTTAATATATGAATAATAATCATATCACATGTCTAAAATTCTATAAAACATTCTTATTTATAGTTTTCTAGGTGTCCCAAATCATGTCCATTGCAAAAAGAAGCCTTTTGTGAAGTGTTTTGATGAAAAGGCACCATAACTACTCGAGACAAGCTAGGATGAGTCAGCACCATGTGGTTCTGGCATGACTCGCCACCAAAGGGCACGAGCCGGCACCACAACCTTCTATCACAACTCGGCACTTATGGGGCACGAGTCGGCATGGGCTTGTCTTGGTTAATCCTTGCAAAACTTCTTCCCTTTCAAGCATAGAACCCTTGATCCTTTGAGAGTTACCTAGATTACTTAAAGAACACTTAAAAACAAGATTAAAAGCACCACTTTAAAGATAAAATTCATTTATTCAAACACAAAATTAACCATTAATTGATTAGTAAGGTATACATATTTGCATCATATCAGCTACTAATTGATTGAAGCTAGTAATATGCTGATTCATGGTAGTACCTAGTTGATATTGGAAACCAAACAATTTTTTCTTCATATATAGTCTATTTTGATTAGACTTTTTCAAAAATTTGCTCTCCAATTCCTTTCACATCTTATTTGCTGACGTCTCTTTCATGAATGGATATTTTTGTTCTTTGGAGAGACACAAATGAATGGTACCACATGCTTGATGATTAATTTTCATCCATTCTCTATCATCCAAATCAGCTGGCTTATTTTCTTCAAGAGCAATGTCAAGTTCTTGCTGATAAAGTAAGTCAAGTGCCTCATATTGCCACATTCCAAAATTATTAGTACCGTTAAATTTCTTGACATCAAATTTTGCATTAGTCACCATAGTCCTAGATGACAATGTAGCTTGTGTGGAAGATGAACTTGCTTGTGAATTGTTTCAAGTGTCTTCCATATTTTCAAATGGCTATAACCAAACTAGGAAAAAATGATAGCTCTGATACCAATTTTTGTGTGGAAGTGTGCAATTGGTTGTGTGACTAATACAACAAAACAACAAAATGAGAAAGAAAAAGACACAAGAATTTAACATTGTTCAGCTTTGCCTACATCCATGCAAGAGAGAGTACAAAACTTTTCACTAAGAAAGTCAAATAAAATATAAATCTCTCAATCTCACCACCTAATACCCAATACACCCTTTAATTTCTCACTCAAATGAAGAAAAAAAAAATGCTAATCTCACAAAAGCTATTAAAAAGCTTTTTACCTTTTTTTTTTCTTCTCTTGCTATTTTCAATTGAAAGAAATGTTTACAATTTATAAGGAAAAATCAAACTAAAATTATCATAGTTATTTTTAACTAAAAGAAAATCCACAATCCAATGTTTTAGGTGGTTTTAACAAAAAAAAAAAAAACTATTTTTTTTTAAATTTTGGCTTTTAATTAAAGCCATCCATTTCAATGCTTATAGAGAATGATTTGAGGTTCATTTCCTTTAGCATAGGAAGACATGGGTGTGCAGGTGTTCCTCTAGGGACTTCAATGACTGCGATGCTATTTGCTAGGCTTCTTCATGGGTTTAGTTAGAGTTTGCCTCCTAATCAGACAAGTATTGATCTTACCAAATCTAAAAGAGATTGTACACTTGCTAAACCATTGGTTGCACTCGCCAAGCCTTGCTTACCTATGCATGTGTATTGTCCAACTATGCATGCTTAATAATATACATGTATTTGGCTACTAAGTTTATCTTATGAGCAATAAATTATAGACCCATTTTAATGGAGGATTAATAAAGCAATGTAATCTTTATTAGCTTTATCTATGCTTCGAGATTTACAATTTTATTTTTTCATTTACTCCATACGTTTCAAAATATTTATCATTTTAGAGAAATTTTTTTTATTTCAATTTATTCATTATTTTAGAATTTCAAGAATATATTTATTATTTTTTTTCCTAGTTTTACCCTCCATTTATTCTCCTACTAAACATTTGCATTAATTAATTTTTTTTCTCTATATCACAATCAATAAAGGGTATTTTAATCTTTTTTACTTAAAATTATAACAATGTAATAACTTTCTTAATTTATGTATTGAAATCTTAAATGATATATTTTGAAATGGATAGAGTAAGATTTTGCAAGAATGTTAAAATTCTCTAAAGTTCTTCCATTTAAGATTCATTCGTTGGCTTGAAAATGAATGATTTTGTCGTTCTTTTTTTTTCATAATGATTTTGTCTTTCTTTTTTCTTTTTTTCCTTTTTCTTTTTCTTTTTTTCTTTTTAACTAAGCCTGGAGATATAATATTATAAAAAAAAGCACATCCTACAAAAAGGCGTACAACTTATACTTGTTGACACTGTCCTAAAAATTAGGCTCAATTCGTAAGTTAGGCCCACCTTGTGCTAAGCCTATAAAGGTCTGCATTTTGTATTTAATTTGTAATTATTTACTTGGGCCTAAATGCATTTAGTGAGTCCATTCAGTTTTTAATTTCTTGTTAGGGTTAGGAAGCCTGTGATTTTTTAATTACAGTACTGCCTCAATGTACCCCTTATATATAGGGTTGTAAATTAGTTGTACAATTTTCTTCCTCACTCAATTCATAACAAAATCAAATTCTCTCAAAATTGCTTTGTGTGGCCACTATCTCGAACTAAAGGCTACTGCCTATATATTCACCATTAATTAGCAGTTCTAGAAACATATATACTAGACCCCTTAAAAGAAGTTGACGACGCTAAACTCCTATATACTAGACCCTAAGGTTGAAGTTGATCGTGCTCTGATGCCTATATATAGTAGGCTTATGTTACTTTTACTTTTTAATTAATATTTAAAATATCAAAAAAAATTGACATTGGCGAGCTAATAGTATTGAAACATGAGCCCTAATTAAATAATCTAAAGATATTAGACCTAAACAAATTTAGGGTTAACATCTTTTTGGCATTGCCTAGTGGGACCCTCTTGATCAAGAATATGTTAAATTTTGGAATCATTGGAAATGAAGCTCGCAATACTAAGGCAACTAATACTATTGATAATAACAAAATCTTTACTTTTGCAATAATGGAAGCACTTAGCAATCAGATGAAGAAGGTCAGCGGTATGGTATCGCTAAAGGATTGGAGCACAAAATGTCCAAATTGAATAGGATTGAAGTTGAGGGGTAGCTTAAGACCGAGAGGCTAGTGTGCTATGTTTTGTCATAATTTTATCTTATATTTGATTCTTTTAATTGTTAATTTATAGTTTATTTTATGATGCTTTTAATGTGTTTGTTAAGTTATTTTCAGTTGCATTAATAATTGAAAAAATGGAAGAGACTTGGGCTAAATCAAAAAATTCAGCGGAATGTTGCACGACATGGCAGGAGGAATGTCATTGCGACAAAAATGAAGCCCCAGTGCCACACAACAATTCCTAGTGCCATGTAGCAGTTTACCTCCTATAGCCAGCAAGCCTTGCAGTGTTTGCCAAAGTCCTCCAGCGCCCCGCAGCAGCTTGCTTCCTATTGCCTGCTTGTCCCAGCACCTAGCTACCAATTCCAACACCCACTGCATGACCTTTGAGCAGATAATGAAGATTTTTTGAGATTTTCAAGGATTTTGAATCCTAAATTATTTTAGGAAAGTAGAAACTAAATAAGAAGTTTTGTTGTTATAAATAGGGATGTCTAGAGGAAGAAAATGAGGGGGATTTTAGGCTTGATTTTGATCTGAATTTTTTAGGAAATTTTTGGGATAGTATCTTCTCTTCCAATTGTCTGTTTTCTTAATTTTAGTTTTCAAATTTCAACACTTAGAGGAGATTGTTTTTAGTGATTTTGGGAATTCTTTGTGAAGACACCAAGAGATTGGGTTAGAACATCAAATTGGTTTATAAGATTAATTTCTTAGTTATTTTCATCTTTTGATTATTGAATTGAAGATTTTAATTCAATGAATTCTTTTGATTTTAATAATTTGGAGATTATCATTATGTTTCCCATGAAATAATTTCAGTCTTGTCCAGGGTTTGTATGATGTGTTCATGATATGGAATTGAATATAATCCTTTTTGATTATTTTTTGAATTGATTGATTGTTTGACTTAGGTTTTGAACGAAGGAACAAGAGTTGAAGTTCAATTCTAGAATTCATTCCTTTAGGATCTTAAAATGAATTAGAAATATAAGTTTTAAGATTATGCTTTAGTTTTTGATATATGATTTGATAGAATGATTTTTATGAATGTGATTGCTAATAGATTGATTTTTATTCTTTGAATTATTAGAAACTAAGGCTTTAAAGTAATCAATTGGGTATATTTGTGAACATATAGGATTGATAAACTGAATACAAACCTAGACATCATTCATTTATTGTTTTAAAACCTATTGCATTTTAATCCACATTTATTTTTAATTTCCTATTTTGTAAATTATTTCTTTTCAAAATCAAATCATTTAATTTCTTTTTATTTAATTTACTTTAAATTGAGACAAATATTTCCATTTGTAATTCCTTAAGAGATACGACCTTGGGTGCTTCCGATATACTACAATTGCCTCGTATACTTGCGGGTCGCTTTTTGACAGGTTAATTTGAGGCAAACATGCTAAACCTAGCTTTCATTACTGCTATTCAAATAACTAGAACCATTCTTCAATGACCATCAAACACAGGGATTTAGGCTAAGTCTATAACTTATAGCCAAGAGGGTTCTCCCAAAGGTGAAAATTCTAGAACTAGGGATCCCGAGTATAATAGATAACTTGTTCCTCTAAGGCCACAGACCCTCAGTGCAGTCGATCAAAAGGACATCATTGATGGAGTGCCTTGAGTTAATAATGATTTGTACTTGGAAATGGTTGAGCATATCACTATGGTTATGAGACCAATGATTGATGAAAACTGAACTGCACAATGATATATTGACCAATTGTTGAACCATTTCATAATGGCTTTGACTTATTTTGCAAAACTTATAGAGGGAAGGAATGAGAATATGGCTAGGAGAAGGAATTTTAGCAATCAACTTAAGATAAATGCCTTAGACAATCAAAGGAATGAGCCTATATATAAAGCTAATTTGCTATGGAGAGGTTACTAAAAGGGCTTTAAGGAGAATATAAAGCATTGGTCAGCTGGCCAAGCTCGCTAAGGTAACCCCCTTCATTATGATAATGACTATAGAAATGACTTTAGACATGATGATAGAGAGGCATATGAGCCCGAACATAATCAGAGGAATGATAGGCAACTAAATTAATAACATGACAATTAAGGGTTTGATGACAAAGCTAATTGAGTCAAAAATCAGGATGATTATAGAAACAATCAACCAATTACAATGATATGATAAGGGCTTTAAGAAGAATAAGAGTGGATTTCATAGATGTTGGTTGGCTTGTCTATAGAAAACCATATCTATATTGGATAAATTGAGCATATCCATTCCTGAGGGGGTACAAGATAACCAAGTTCATCTTATTTTCTTGAGAAGACAGTTCAAGCGCTATGAAACATATTTCAAGATTTACCACTAAATGTGGAGAAGCATCGGCCAAGTATTTCCTTAAGCTTTGGCTATTTTATAACTCTTTAACTAAGACTATTTTTACTTGGTAAATAAATCTTAGGGTAGACTATCACTATAGGAACCACACAAAGAAAAAATTCCACACCAAGTTATATCAAACTCCACCTATTATCATATTAGCTAATCTAGTAAGAAGTAGTCAAAATACTAGGTGAATCGACTGAGAAGTTTATGACTCCATTCAGAAAAATGAAGGCTTATTGTAGTGCTAACATCTCAAAACAAGAGCTAGTAATTAGTAAGTCTCATCTTTAGTGCAATAAACATATCAATGAGATAGCATTTTGAAGGCCATATGTTCAAAGACTTTTATGATCTATTGGATCGAGTAAATGAGTATTATCAGTTATTGAAGGAAAAAGATCAGTGTCCAAAAGTACTTACTTTTGAGACCTATTAGAAGTATTAGCTTTTTAAGATGAAAATTCTTTAGACTAGATGAAGACATTTATTTGGCTGAATTAAAAGCAGGAAACTCTTATAAGTGCCCGATCTTGAGTAAACCTTCTACATTCAAGAAGAAACTAGTGGAGTCTAACAAGATTGCAAAGGAGTACTCTTTGGAGTACTCTTTTAACCTTAATAAGGTCAATAAGATCATTGATTATCTACTCAAGGACAGTCAAATCATTCCATCAGCCAGGTATAAGATTCCACCAATAGAGGAGAGAACTAAAAAAGACTATTATAAATGGGATAACTCCTTCAGGCACAACATAACAATTGAATTATCTTCAAAAATGTGATTCAAAAGGCAATTCAAGAAGGAAAAAATTCCTTCCCCAATTATGGAAACAAATTCCTTCCCCAAGGACTTAACTAATGTTGCTTAAATTAATACAAAGGATATTAAAATCTTATGATATGGAGAGATGCAGATAAATCCAATAGTTTAGACAAAGAAGAAAATTGACCTCCAATCCAAAGCTAAAGGTAAAAAGCCCATGGTTTAGGCTGAGCAATAAAAGGTATGACTAACTAAAGAAAGGAGAGTTGAAGACCTTTAAAGGAGGACAAGAGAACTGAGGCATGCCTGGTTTGCCTTCATGCAAATCAGAGTTCTAAATTATGTCGAAAAGAAAAGAGCTTAAGAAAGAGAGGCCTTTTTTAAGCGAGATCAATAGAGCATGGGCTATAAAACAAAGTGAGTAGAGGCATGTAGTAGCCTAAAGAGAAAAGCGTACAGAAGAATTAACCAAGAAAGGAAAAAGAGAAAAAGTGATGCCATAATCAAAACCTCTGGTCAGAAGGGAAACTCACACAAGAGTGTAGATCAAATAAAGGAGCCTATTACTTCAGTCAAAAGCCTTAACATAAGGAGATGCAGGAGAGGCATACTCTTCTAAAGTAAAAGAGAAGTGTCTTTAATAGGCTCGGTCCAAGACAATTTAGCAAGCCAATCCTTACTAAGACTCTGAAGAAAAGGCTATAGAGGTAAAGAGAAGTTGAAAGAGTTGAATAGGTGGCCATGGTACAGTAATTGACTAAGAAAGTAGAGACCATAACAAAAAAGAAGGCTGCTGAATTTGAGGTTCAGTTGTAGGAAGATGGAGAGAAAAGAATAATACTTTAAGAAAAGCCTTATCAGCCATATCATAAGCCCAAGCCTTAACAAATTTTTAGTCAATAAATTGCGTTATTTTTTTTTGTTTGGTAGTGGATCATGAAAATGTCATTGTTTCAACAACTGAGTTCACTGGGGGAAACAATGGTAAGGGCCTTATAACTATACAGATGAAAGTCGATCTTGAAACTCATCTTGAAGGAATATTCATGGTGGATGTTAAGAGTAATCACAATATCCTTTTAGGCCAGGATTGGATTCATTCAAATGGATATATCCCCTATTCAAAGAAAGGGATACATAAAGATCATGCATGATGATACAAACCCTTTCAATGAAGAAATCCATATGGAAAATTTCCTGTTTTGTAAGGATCAGACTCGGGTTACTAAGATAGTCATTTTAAAAGATGGCAAGTACAAGAGGAAGTAGTCTAAGATTACTTTTTAGGATGAATCAAAGATCTTAGCTAATAAAGTATTTTAGTCAATTTCATTTTAGCTCAATGACCAAGCATCTTCCTCTAACTAAATGATATTTAAGTTACAACAACACAAGGAATGTTTGAGAAAGATTATAGCTTTTTAAAGGAGTAAGGTATAGCTATGGGCGAGTGCTTATATGAAGATCAAGATCAAGATATGTCTTGCTAGTTGCACATTAAAGACCTTATTCTAAAGCTTTAAGATGAACCCACTGATGTGTAAAACCCTTTACAAGGAATCAACCAAATCACTAAAGAGGAATCTTGGCTTACTTTCATTAGTGCAAAGCTAAATGCCAAGTTTGAAGCCAAATTGATCATGTTATTAAAGGAATTCTGAGACTATTTTGTGTGGAATTACGATGAGATTCTAAGACTTAACTATGATTTTGTAGAGTATCAGTTACTAATCAAGCTAGGGTTTAAGCCGTTCAAACAACCTATGAGGAGGATCTCTAAGGAAGTCAAGGAGTTGGTTTGAAAAGAAATAAAAAGACTTCTAGATGCCGATTTCATTAGGATGACCACATATGTTGAATGGCTTTTCAATATCATCCTAGTGATAAAAAATAATGTCAAGTTAAGGATATATATGGATTTCAGAAACCTCAACACAACAATTGATAAGTACATGAATTCCTATGTTTTGCCCCTTAATTTAGCATGTTTTATTCTTTATATTGAGTTTAATTTTTTTGTTCAAGTGCTTTTTAGAGTAATTTCTAGGAATTATTCATATTTTGGAATGCCATGATCATTTGAGCTCGAATTACAGTTAAAAATTGAGAAACGACATAATTTTTGGGTAATTTTGGCTATGGCCATGCCCAAGTAGCCTTACATGCCCAAGAGCCATGGGCATGTCCTTGGCTGTGTGATGCTATAGAGTTCCAATAGCTTTAAACACCTTATAGTATTTTAAGTATAACTTGAGCTATAAAGGTCCGATTAAGCTGATTTAGGTACCGTTGGAAAGCTAAGAGAAAGAGCAACAAATGTTAAGAAGACCAAAAATTCTATTTCCTTCATTTTCTAACCCAAAATTGGTATGTAATCCATATATTGTATCTTGGCACCTAGCCTAGCTGTGCTGACATGGCAAAATTGGCCAATTTTAACACCTATCCAAACCTTAATGAGCCTCAAAGCACTATAAAAGGACATAATGTAAATAAGAAAAATAGGTCTTTTTCTTGGGTTTTTAATAGCCATCCTCACAAAGAGGTTAAGGGGAGCTTTGTGACACCTATCCAAACCTTAATGAGCCACAAAGCACTATAAAAGGTCATAATTTACATAAGAAAAATAGGGCTCTTTCTTGGGTTTTTAATAGCCACACTCACAAAGAGGTTTGGGGGAGCTTTGTGCAGAATTTTCATAGTGAAGATCCAACATGCTGTAGATTTTGAAGAGGAATGAAGATCAAAGCAGGGATTTCTCATCGTCCATGGATTATTTGAGTTTCCTTTACCTTCTCTTGTATTCTTTATTTCAATTCTCTGCTATGAACTAATTTGTTATTTATCTAAATAACGATGAACCCTAGTTCTTAATTTTATGAAGTAAATAATTTATTTTGAATCAATTTATTTTTGAATTTTTTTATTTTCTTAATTTATGATATTTATTCTGATTAGCAATTATCAGTTTGTTGATTAGATATTATTTGTATATTGGATGAGTAGAGATATCCTGATATAGATCGATCACTCATAGGAATAGAGAGTTGATTAAGGTGCTAGAGATAGACTTACAAGACTTCTTTGGATGTTAATCTCTTGAACTTAATGCTACTCCTATTTGATTATATGTTGAAAAGAGATTCCCCTACAATACTTAAGAAGTTAGGGATTTAATCACTTGAGAAAGGTTTTTATCTAATTTAGTGAGAGTCTAATTCAATTCATTATTTGAATGATTCATATCATTATTCTTGACATGCATGTGAGCCTAGGGGAATTCAATATCTAGGTGAACTTTGCTAATAATTTTCTATCGTCTATCCTTTATTGCTTTCATAGATTAGTTTTAAATAGTTTAGTTTAATTAATCTTGAATTTGGTTTAACCAGACAATAGTTTAAGTTTGAGCCAGTACTTGTGTCGATGTTTCTGTGGATGGACCTCATTAGTGCTATACTACCTAAACGATAGGTGCACACTTGCCTAGAGCTAGAGAAGAATTAGTCATCGAGCTATTATAAATGTAAAACTCCTGGTGTTGCGAAATGCCTATCAATAACCCTAAAAGGATAAGTCCTCAATGTCGATCTCCAACATATTGATCGACTTGACAGCATGCAACTTCATCCTTAGTTTTATGGATGGACATTCAAGGTATAATCAAATCAAGATTGCTAAGAAATATATCAGCAAGATGCCAGGGCATATGAATAGGTAGTGATGCCATTCAGCCTGAAGAATGTTGGGCCCATATATCAAAGGTCAATGAATACAATCTTCCATGATATGATTGAAAAGTTCATAGAAGTTTATAATTATGATGTAGCAGTTTAGTCTTATAAAGGAATATTAGGCATAAATTAAGCAAAAAAAACATGTTATTCATACAAATAGGTCCAATAATCATTTAAGCAATCATTTAATTATTGTGTAAAACATGCTAGAATCTTTGTAAATTTAATTACAAGTTCAATCCTTTTATTACTA